>JAHPZR010009355.1:57500-59180 GCA_019787425.1 Platygyra sinensis | reverse complement strand
TCTGTAATTGGCTGATGATGACATCATCCGGTGACAACAATTGGCCGAGGTGGAGTTTGGGTCTGCTCACCGACAAAACTAAAAAAAAATATATAAAATAAACCGAAGGCAGAGCAAGAAACCGCCCAGCCTACGGCTTCGCGGTTTAAAAAAAATAAATAAATAAACCGAAGGCAGAACATGACCCGCCCAGCCTACGGCTGCGCCGTTAATAAGGGTTAAGGCCGGCTCCAACTACAAAGCGAAGACCCTAGCTTAAATGCTTTGTTCGTTGTCACCTGACACGAAATCAATCAATGGGGTCTTCGTTTCGTAGATAAAGCCGCCTCGAACTATAAAACGAAGACCCTCGCCTTAATACTTTGTTAGATCGGTCAACTGATGCGAAATGGGTTTTTGCATAATTAGTGTGGACATTTGACATCGGTTGATCCCCAGTAGACCCCACTTCTTGACGGTAATTTGAAAACAATAAAAAAAAAAGAATAAGATACTGTAAACTTGCACACCTTCGGGGACGGTATGGACGCTAAATCATCGGCCGCCTCCATTTTCTAAAGGAAGAGCCTCTTTAAAGTAAAGAAAATCAAACAGTGTTTTATTTGCAATTGGAGGAAAACGTACAAACAGAGAGAATTTCTGCGATTTCCAGTAGAATTCACAAACTGTTAATCTTCATATTTATAGCTGAATAACATTAACAAAGATAAAATTGGACACAAATTAAATGAAATAATTAACTGATGCACTTTCTATCCCTTTTAATACATTTGTATTGAAATGTAGGCATGTTTGTTTGTAAAAATGGGACATGATCTAGAATATTTTGTGTATATATGATTTATAAAACATAAATTTGAACTGGAACAAATTCAGAAAAAATTGAAGGATAATCAAATAACTCGAAAAACTATGCAATATACACATAAAGATCAATTTCATTTCTTTTCATTTCGTGGTATGTATTGAATAATTCCATCGATATCGACAACAGGAACAATGCAAATGCCTATTGTTGGTTTGCATCGAGACTAAAAATCGTAACCATTCAATAAATTAAGTAAAAACCTTTAAGGACATGACTTTAATAGCCGACTTTCAACCTCTGTCCATTGCTAAAATCAACATTCTTTATCAAAATCAGAGTTCTACGGACAGATATATCATTGTGAATTTTAAAAGATCTTATGTATAAAATGTGATAAAATGAGATTTGTCGATACGTTGGGTTTCCTTTTTAATAGAACTAACAATATTTTCATCAACCTTCAAATTTCTTGCTAAATATTCTCACATTAACTGTTAATGTTTAAGCGTAAAAGACTGTTTGCAAAAGTATGTTTTTTACGCACATTATTCTAAGCTGGACGCACAAATATCGGCAAACATTTGCAACTGCGTCTGCCTTTATCGTAAACAAACTCCGTGCAGCTGATACGAGTATTCTCCCTGATGAAAGCATTTAAAAGCATTTATGCGAGGGTCTTCGTTTTGTAGTTTGAGCCGGCCTTATCTACAAAACGAAGACCCCATTGATTTCGCCTCAGCTGACAACAAACAAAGCATTTCAGCAAGGGTCTTCGTTTTGTAGTTTGAGCCGGCCTTATCTACAAAACGAAGACCCCATTGATTTCGCCTCAGCTGACAACAAACAAAGCATTTCAGCAAGGGTCTTCGTTT
>JAHPZR010009355.1:0-52500 GCA_019787425.1 Platygyra sinensis | reverse complement strand
GCGTATCATTAGTTAGCTTGAAAGATCGATTGTCGGACATCAAAAGCTATTCTCGGACGCCTAAACCGTTTGTCCACCGAGTGACTTGTTTAGGCCAGAGATATTGACAAAGAAATGCACTCATTCTGGAGCTCGTTTGAACTGACCAAGCATAACAGTGATGACCACCAATGGATACTGCCATGTCAAGTGAGGTCACGTTAAACAATATCTACAAACGATTGCTTACTATTTCAGTTTGCTGTTGAAGACAGTCTCATTAAACTGCCGAGTGGAAAAAACTGGACAAAGTGTGCACAAGGCTTTCACTGCGTATCATTCTATATCATCTGTGACTTATCACATAATACGACGGCGAGGTCGAGAGAACGACTCTTCGCTATCGCTCGCTCTTCGCGCGTTAAAACTGCGCCTATTTAAATCGTACAGTACAAAAACTCCCGCATGGGATATATATTTATAGGGAACGGTCAGTAGGCATTCGGTCGTAGTAATGAGTTTTATAGATATCGATTAACTCGTTTATTTCTTGATCACACATAAGGGACGACTTCAAAGGAGCGTTCTGTATATGAAGGGGCAGATGGTTCAACTTTGGGGCAGTTGGGGGAGGGGGGGGGGGGGGAGAATGATGCAGTTCTTTACACTATCATAACACCTGCTCCGGCAAACGAAAATATTTTGGGTGTAATCGAAACTAAATTACTTAATGAAGATCCACCCTGAAAGCACTTAGTTTTATTTTGAAATATTATAATACAAATATAATTTTCGTTTTAAAGTGAGTTTGTTTTTGATACCCTGACAACAGTATCATTTCTGTGTATTCATGATATGATATCTCAAAGAAAAGAGTGCTGATACTTTCCATGCTGTGTTACCATGTCACAATATTGCTTTGTACTGTGTAAGCTCTTTATTAAACAACAACAACGGGTATTATATAACAGTAGATCAACACGAGCGAACAACATGGCGGGAAAACCAAAATGTTACACTTCCAGCTCCCGAGGCCAGATGGGAGCACAGGCACGCCGTAATATGACATCTTCCTCCCTTTAATTTTAACAACGACAACAAAGAAAAAAGATAGGACTTATTCTATCGACAGAACATCACAATACTGGTCAAAAAAACGACACTCCTCAATACACTTATTCTAATAGTCCTATTTCTCTTCGTCCTTATTCTTATAAGTCTAGCCTTTGTGTGGGTGTCACAGTCCTCCCGGATCTGTTCACATAACCACCAGTCATGCCTGAGGTCCTTCCGGGAACATCTTTCGGTGGGGCTGTATCGTCAGATCTCGGTCCAGCTGTTAGATTCTCCTTCTGCGATGTCTGCATGAGGCTAATTGGGGCGGGGCTAGTTGCCTGCGGACCTTGGTACACTGGAGTTTCCATCCGTTGGCATTGTGGGTCACTTACTGCAGTTGTATCTGGTCTCATTTGGGACCGTGTTCTTCGATAGATGGCACCTGTGCTGTTGGATCTGATAATATAAGACCTTGGCTGTTTGGCTGGCTTTACAATAACACCGGGCTCCCAGGTCTGTGAGTGGTGATCGTACATTCGAATAGGTTGGTCAGTTTTAAGTGGCTTTTTGGAGGGTCCAGAATTCTGGTTGTAATAATGAGCTTGTTTCTATTGACGAGTTATGAACTTGTTCTTCACGGCCTCATGGTCAGTTCTGTTGAGAAGGGCCCTTTGGCACAATGGTAACCTGGTTGTAAATTTTCTGTTCGTGAGCACTTCTGCCGGGGACTTCAGCTGGTGATCTAATGGAGTGGCTCGGTAGGACAGAAGCGCAAGGTACGAGTCTTCTTTGGTTTCATCGCACTTTTGGAGGATGTTCTCCACAGTCTGGACCATTCGCTCAGCAAACCCATTTGATTGGGGGTACATTGGGGAGCTAGTGACGTGCTCTACTCCATAGACGTCCATAAAGTGCTTAAGTTCTGCTGAGCTGTATCGCGGCCCGTTGTCGGTCATCACCTGCGTGGGGATCCCGTGTTCAGCAAAGATGCTCTTAAGGTGGTTGATAACTGCAGATGACGTGGTGCTTGTTAGCTTCCTGATGACGGGGAATCTGCTGTATTAATCAGTTAGTAGGAGGTATTGCTGGCCTTTGAATTCGAACAAGTCAGAACTTCGTTAGTCTTTCCCATGCTCGGTGTGGCGGTTCTGGCTGTAGTATTGGCTCTTTTTCGTTTTTCTCCGGTATTTCTGGCAGGGATCGCACTGGTTAACTTGGTTGATGATTTCCTTTGTAATTCCAGGCCAGAAGACAGATGTACGTGCTCGCAAAAGGCATTTCTCCTGCCCTAGATGGCCTTGGTGTATGATGTTCAGCTTCAGGCCTAAGAGTGGGGGGTATCACGATGCGGTCTCCTTTTAAGCCATCCTCAATGGTCAGCTCTTCTCTGGAATTCCAATAATCATGGAGCGATTGGGGGCATTCTTCTCTTTTCTGTAGCCACCCCCAAAGACCACTTCGTTTAACAACGACAATGCAGGATCCTTCCCTGTCTCGTCACGGATCTGTTATAGCTTTGTTGGAGATGTAGGGAGATTCTGTGTGATGTGGTGGACGCATATTCTGGAAGTTAACCGTTGCTAGGGAGGGCTGTGGGCTGACTCTGGAGAGGGCGTCGGCTATCGGCACATCGGGACCTTTCACGTAGTTGACAGTGACATCGTATTTTAATGCTCTCATCAGGAACCTCTGTAATCTAGGTGGGCAACTGGACAATCTCTTCTTAAAAATCGACTCGAGAGGTTTACGATCAGTGTTTACTGTGCAATGCTTTCCAAAAATGTAAAAGTTAAACCTCTCTAGGCTCCATACTACGCCTAATGTCTCTCTCTTTCGATGTTGCTGTAGTTTCTCTCTGTGTCTGTTAGTGCTTTGGAGGCAAAGCATACAGGTTGTCCTTGTTGCAAAAGGACAGCACCTAGTCCCTTCTGGGAAGCGCCAGTTTGAATGACAGACTCGACGTTAGGATCAAAGTATCTGAGAATTCCCATTGATGTAATTTCTTGTTTGACCTGGTTAAATCAGTGATCATGTTCGGGTCCCCATACATAGGCTATGTCCTTCTTGATAAGTTCGCGCAGGGGTGCTGTGAGGCTAGCCAATCGTCCTGAGTATCTTGTGAGGTAGTTTACAAGGCCTAAGAAGCTTTGAAGGTCTTTGCGGTTTTCAGGTGGGGTCATCTTCTGGATTGCAGATATCTTACTGTCATCTGGTTTGATTCCATGCCAGGTCCACTTGTGTCCAATAAAAGAAGCTAACTTCCTAACACTTAAACTGCACTTCGTCTTTGTTGAATTTGATTCCTCTCTCCCTGGATCTGATCATAAGGTTTACCATATTTGCATCGTGCTCTTCCTCTGTAGCTCCGTATACGAATGTGTCATCAACAATGCTGGTGACTCCTTTCAGGCCCTCAAGTGCTGAGTCTAAGTGCTTCTGGAATACGTCTTGCGATACAACAAGGCCAAAAGAGAGTCGAGTGAAACGATATCTCCCGAACGGGGTGTTGAATGTAGTCAGGTAGGAGCTGGCTTCATCTAATGGTACATGCCAGCAGCCTTTCTTTGCATCAACTACACTAAAGAATTTGGCACCACCGAGCTGTGTGACTACTTCATCAATTGTTTTAGTGCAGTAATGTTCACGCTTTATTGCCTTGTTTAAGTCACGTGGGTCGAGGCAGACTCTGATTTTGGTGACTTCTCTTTTGTCATTGGTTGTTTCAGAGCTCGAGAGGACAATACTGTTCACTTAGTCTGTGGGTTCGCTTACTGGTATCAGCACACCAGCTTTGCTGAAATGACCACGTTTATTGCAGTTGAAACATTCTACCCCGATGGCTGGGCATTGTTGGCCTTTGGTGTGTTGAGTATCCCCACATCGGTAGCACTGCCTTGGGTTGTTGTCATGTCGTTTGTTTCCTCTAATACCGGTATAGTTTTGGTGTGACTGGTTTCCGGGCCTGTTTCCTTTGCTTAGTGCATTTGCTTCTCCCTCTTCTTGCTTTGGGGTTGTAGTGACACCCATTGCTTTTAATTGCATCTGTGTTGCCTCGTCTGTTCGAGCAATTTCTTTTGCTTTTGCCGCAGGCAATGCATTTTCGTCTTACTTCGTCTGTGTCAGTGCCAAAAACTAATGTGTCACGCATGAGTTCGTCATGTAAGTCAGGTGAGTAACCAGAACTCTGTATGAGTAATCTTGCTTCGGTCAGAAAGATGGCTAGGGGGCGATTATTCTGTTTCAAACTTCGGAGATAGTACCTGTTCAAGATATGATTTGCTTGCGGTTTGATGTGATCTGCGAACCTTGTCCAGCATTCTTTCAGGTCTTTCTGCTGTTCATTGGTTAGTGCCCACGTGTTAAATACGTCCAGGCCATAATCTCCTGACCACAGTAACACATATTTGCACTTCTGAGCGCTGTCTCGACTTTTTAATGGTCCATCAAGTTGCAGCCCACACTTTTGGCGGCATCTCTTAAATCTAGTTGACAAAGCTAGATCAGGGGTCCAGTCCATTTTTGGTACTTCGAAACCAACCAAGTCACTCATTTTGGCTGAATCGCACGATAAGACCTTGTAGTCAACAGTGTAAAATCGTACGTACCGGTTTCCTTGGTTGTCCTAGTGCCTCCGTTGGGATAAATCTATCCCACTTCTGACATCCATGTCAACATATTGCCTTGTACTGTGTAAGCTCTTTATTTAACAACAACGAGTACCATATAACAGTAGATCGACACGAGCGAACAACATGGCGGGAAAACCAAAATGTTACACTTCCAGCTCCCGCGGCCCGATGGGAGCACATGGCATGGCGTAATATGACAAACGCCTTATACCAATAAAAGTAAAGAATTACAAAATATGAGCAAAAAGGGTCTGTATCCTTAGTGACGAATCTCCTAAACCCAAATTGTAAGACAAGAAAGAACCACTGCACCTCACACAACTCACTACGCTACAATTCAAATATACGCTCAATAAAAATATCTAAAAGACAACAACAACAAAATCCACTATCTTTTTGGGTCCAGACTTCCTTTTTAAAACCTGAAAAGAAAGGGGCATTGGAAAAAATAACAAATGGTTTTAAAGCGTGGGCTTGCAAAGCTTATGACATTTTAATCCAAAATTCAATTCACGCTACATAGTAGGCTTCTGCTAACTTAACAGATGAAACATCTGTCCCGTCCCATTTCTGGTGTGCTGCCTAAAGATGAAACATCTGGGCAACTACAAGCTTCCACCCACTCTGCAATGAGAACAGACTTAAGTACTAGAGTTTAAAATTTTCTTAATAGATTTTACTCTGTCTAACGCCAGACGATTTTACTCGTCAAAGGCAGACCCCTTGGTGTTGAAAGGGTTAAATCACATCATTAAAATTTTCAACAGCAGACAGGGATGAAAAAGAGAGATTGCTAGCCTTCATTCATTTACTATTTTTAAAACCATTATCAGGTTCACACTACACAGCAGGCTTCTGCTAACTTAACAGATGAAACATCTGTCCTGTCCCATTTCTGGTGTGCTGCTTAAAGTTGAAACATCTGGGCAACTACAAGCTTCCACATACTTTGCAGTGTGAAACCATGACTGATGAATTGCAATGATACATTTCAGAATTGCCCTATTTCAGTTGCTTATTGTAAACATGATTGCTGTGTTGAAGGGTTCAGAGGGGGGTCACCTTAACTCACTGACTCCTGGAACTTTTTACCAAAAATGCGTTTTGTTGACATTTTGGTGGTTTTTCAAATTAGCTTTAATCTGATCGAAAATGACTTTGCAACACGCCAGCTAGCGCTTCTTGCCACTAGAATCACGTTTTACCCCATTTTGGCTCAGGCATGCGCAGAAATCAAAATTTTTGGAAATCGATTTTTAGATACTTTTTTTTCCCTTTCCTTTTCTCTTCTTCTGTTCTTTTCGCTGCAGTGTTTGACAAACTTCTAAGAATGAGTCATGGAGGTGGCCAATTTTTACCAAGGGGCAGCTAGGTGTAGTGGCAGCAAATTTTGTTCTGAGTTTTTCACTCATCTCTTTGAGCATTTTTGTGCATATCTCAGGCTCCATTAGGCCGATCACTCTGATCTAGGCATCATTGGAAAGATCTTTTTCTCCTACAGAAGTTGAGTATAGGTGATGCCAATTTTGGTTAAAAGTGATGTCGTCAGAAGTGGAAGAAAGGCTAAGGCTCGTCACGGGCGGTTATGGGCGGCACAGGCGTCAATGGGTTAAAAAAGGAAGATCTGGTGATATCTGATACTAACAGTGGCTTTATCTGTCAGCTGAGTTAAAGTATTACTAGCTGTCAATAATTTTGTATTACTATCTATTTAAAAATCTTAAATTTAGAATTAGGACTACTAATATAACTTAAAAATTTACACTGTGGCTCTTTCACAGTGTCCTTCACAGCAGCTTCATATATACATACATAAACACATAAACAATAGTCTCCATTTGGCGCGAAAATATACTAGGATATTTGTCCGCGAACATTATCTGTTCCGAGAAGCGAACAGTTTTCCGAGAGCGTAGCTCGAGGAAAACTGTGAGCTTCGAGGAACAGCTAATGTCCAAGGACAAATACCCGAGCATATTTTCGCCCCAAATGGAGACTATCGTCTTTATTATCCTTCAAATCTTTTACGCAACGCGCGTAGTTTTGAAAATTGGGGTATATTTAACAATTATCCTGCGAAATCGCGCGGAATATCGTCTGATACTTAGCCGACGAGGCCGCAGGCCGAGTCGGCTAAAATCAGACGATATTCCGCGAGATTGAGCAGGATAATTGTTTTATTATTCAACAAATTGATAACAAAATTGATTTCCAAGCTCGTAACATTTTTAAACCTTTCTGTCGACATTTTTTCACTTCAGTTTTTCTTCCCACGTACGAAGCTACGTATATCGCCGGATATCTGTTACCTACGGATGACAGACATCGAGAGCATCATGACCATATTTGGATAGTGTCACAATTTGTTGAATAATAATCTCGGATATCCCCCAGTTTTAGCTGGGGGATATTCGGTCACGTGACGTGTTTAGACCAATCGCGCGCGAGCGAAATGATTTGATAGATCATCGCGCAGAATGCGTTGACATCATAAATTATTCATAATCGTCGAAGTGACAAATTTAAATACGAATGCGCGTTCAATAGGCCAGAATAAGAGAAGAAAAGGCCCAAATTGGCTAAGTGGGGTTGACAAAAATCGCTTTTCTGATTTCCTGACGCTCTAAAATAGAATTCGGCATACGGCTTTTGGAAGAGTAATGATTAAACTACAATTTGAGCCTAAACCAAAGGAGATTTAGGAAGTATAAGGACTATCCCTTCGCAGTTGAAAAACAGTAAAATTGGACGATTTTTAGTATGAAGTCCGTTTTCAACAGCGCTTTATTGAAAATTAAAACCGCCTTGCAATATTCGGCATACGGCAAATTGAAGATGGATCTTTTCTTAAACAAAATCCGCTTTAAGTTTGGTAATTGATGCGCGAGAACCACTATCCCGTTCAGTTTGAAAACTGCCTGGTCAAGTCGCGTTTGAAAATGGCGCGTTCTAGGTAATAAGCGAGCCATTGTATTCAGCTCAGGACTGAATAACAATGGCTGTCAAAACTAACAATACCCATTCAAGAAAACCATTTAGATCTAAATGAGTACCTATTTGCCGCGAACTTAAAACTGGTCTCCCAGCTGTGTCATTCGCTCATAACACGTAATTAACATGCAGGAAGGTAAAAACGCCAGTGATCGGGAGCTCTTTTCAGAGCTCTTCACAGCGAGATGATGTCACGGCAATTGGTCAAGAGTAAACAATGTCCGTTCGAGTGAGCATGATCTAACCCGCGCTGTCTTAATACTTCGCGAAAATGAGCAGCAAAAGCCGTCGATTGTTTTCAGAGTTTTTCAAATAAGATAAGCGGCCATCGATCGATCAATGGATTTTGTTTGACTTCGTTGTAATGCGACCGTAACTGAAGTAAATAGCGCGCAACACTACAGCACGCTCGATAATATTTTATTAAAGAGGTTTTATGGGTGGTTCATACTTTACGACTAATAAAAGCTGTCGATAGTTCTCAAAGTTTTTCACTTACAATCGGCCATCGATCGATCAACGAACTAGTTTGTTTGGCTTCATTGCTATGCGATTATGCGAGCGCATCGAATGAATAACGAACACTCACTACAAGTAAACAAGCAAACATGTTTACACTCAATCCCTCCTTAAGTGCGCAAATGTTTAATAAAGAGGTTTACGAGTGGCCGCCCCGGGCTAAACTACAGAATACAGGGCCACTTTTAATCATCCACCAAACGAGCCGGCTCGTATAGTTTGGTCTTCGTTCTTTAAATACTACCGAGCCAAAATAGCCGCTAAATATGAACCCAAGACTTAACGTCATACAAATTATTTCTCGTTCATTATCCACTACTGACGCAAACTCGTTCTTTTATCCGCTACCGACCCAAACGAGCCGCTAAATATATGAACCCAAGACTTAAAATCTTACAAATTATTCCTCGTGCTTTCATCCACTGCCCAGCCAAACGAGCCGCTACACGAAGTTGTCTTGATTCTGGCCCTGCATTCTTTAGTTGTATGGCTCATAGTCTACATGGTCAAAGCCGTCGATAGATGTCAAAGTTTTTCAAATTCGATCGGCCATCGATCAACGGGAGCATCATCAATATGGCGAAAAGAGAGGTTAGGGAGAGAGAATTGACACGAAGAATTTCTAACGATACAAACGAAATTTTTCAAGAAACTAGATCGAGCGCGATCCAAGAATAACCCCTTAAATCAGTTTTCTTAAGTCAGTTGCGTCTGGTGCAACAAAGCATACTCTTCCCGTCACATTAGCCAAACTTTGTAAATTAGGATTTAGACACAAACGATTGTTTTGCTCAAGCGCACAGATATTATAGGGCACGCAATTTCAGCTTTTTTTATATGGATGAATAACATTTTTTTTTCTAACCAGTTCTTGTTTTCACTCGATTTTTTTCTGGGATTAGCGGTGAATTTAATTTTGAGAGGTCCGAATAGGCTAAACAATAGCGAAAACAACACACAAAAAGTTCATTGTTTCAATGCTCCGCCTTCTTCAAGTTAATGAGGGAGGTCATAATCCCTACGAGAAAAAGCGCGCGTTAATTTTAACCAATCAGACTCGCCACCTTGCGTTTATTTGAATAATAATTGAAAATATGGCAGACCCATAAACTGCAAGTAAATGTCACGAGAACAATAGCCATTCTGCGCGATGTTATAAATGTAGTTATAAATCAATTACTTAATGATATTTAGATAACAGACACTGCAGAAATGTTGAAAAAAATTTGATGCCAAAAACCTTATTGTGATGACACAGACTGAATGTTTATCATGAGGTACTCTAATGAAGCCCTGACCTGTGGGTTATTCACTTGGCAGCTTTCACTAAGGGAGGGAAGTGACTTGCACTCAATCTTGTTTGCAATCTGTCTCAAGAGAAGGCCAAGAGAAAATATAACCAAATTTTGATATGTTTGCTGCGTTAAAAATTTAGCAATTTACACAATACATTATTAGTTGTTGGAAAACAAGGAAATCATGACCCCACCCCTTGCTATTGTTGACAGCCCTCTTATGGGTCCTGAAAACTTGGTTTAGTACAGTACAGTACAGTACAGTACAGTACAGTACAGTACAGTGCAGTTTAGTACAGTACAGTACAGTACAGTACAGTACAGTACAGTACAGTACAGTACAGTACAGTACAGTACAGTACAGTACAGTACAGTACAGTACAGTACAGTACAGTACAGTACAGTACAGTACAAGTACAAGATTTGTTATTAGTCAGTTTTCTGTTTCAGTGTGCTTATGGATAATTTGGACTTACTTTTACACAGAAGAAGAATCAGAGACTGAAAGGTCTGAATCAGTCTACTTCCTTCACTGCAGAGGAAAAGGACCGCTACATGGAATTCATGACAGTCGATTACATGTGCTCTGAACACTCCATATCAGGAAAGCAAAATGATTAGGACGGCTATGAAAGGCCAGACTTGGAAGAAAGAGCAAAGAAAAAAGTCTTTAGCGTTAGCAAACTTGAGTGGCGCAGTCCTGCACTGACCCAGGTTATGCAAAGCCTTGACAGAAAAATAACACGGCGAAGAAGTTCAAAAGGTCGCAATGTGCTTGTGGAAAGGCGTCACACTGGCATTATCTCCAGCCGCCTTGCTTCTGATGATGCCAATCCTTTTGCACTGGCATAATTGGTGCTTCTTGTCCTCTTTTTCTTATGGTCCAGTATTTTTCATTGTTAGTGACTTGACAACAAAATTGACGTAAAGTGAAGATGACTTGGGAGAAAGGGAATAAAGTAATGATATTTGGCTTTGATATACAAATCTAGTGCTTGAGGTTACAAGGTGGCTGATTATCATGGAAGAGAAATGACTAAGGTTGTACCTTAATTTAGGAAATGTGATATCTCTTCTCTCAAAGACTCTTTTAAATTAAGCAATTACAAGTGTACTAAAATAGCGTACAAACTTTTCCATCTCTACAAGATAAAAAAATAATTAAATTTCTTGCATGATAAAAAGTGACCTTCGAAAATGTTCTCCAAAGCTACGTGTAAATCTAGTGGATGCTGTCTTTGTCACGTTTTATATTTGCAACAGCTGCGTTTTTAAGCTGAATTTGTTAATTTTCGGATCTGTTATACATACGAGTCAACAGAAACAAGGTTGATGTTAATGGGAATATCTATAAACTGTTTTGTTTAAATACTGCATTGTTACTTTTGATTGCACAACAAAATAATTATGTAGTCATTATTGAGATTTCTCAAGAGTCTCATAGGTAACAGAATATTACGTTTTTATATTTGTTTGTTTGAAGATATTCATGGTTGCATATTAATCTTTAGTTACAGATGAAATTGTTTATTGTTTACCATGTGACTGGGTAATATCTGACTTTTAGAAACTTCAAGTTATGTTTTATTGACTGTTGCGGGGAATAAATGCTGAATAGTGCTGAATATACCTGAACGACGTTTTCTGTTTTTTTCCCCTCTTTCTATCTCTCTTTTTCTCTCTCCCAGTCCATACATTTATTTAATATTCGATTTAGGACAGGCTGGTGAAACATTGTAAAAAGTAGGTGGAAAAACTGCAAACTTTCTAAATCACAGGTCTGAAATGAATTTCCAATCTTTCAACACTCTTTACCTATTGTTGGGGTACATGAAACAAACAAAATGCAAAATGTATATTTCCACTATTTGTCACAAGCTATGAAATAGTCAAATCAAACATTTGGTTTTAAAACAAACGTGAGCAAGGTGAGGCAAATATGATATTTTGCATCCGTGCAAATCCACCCTTTCGTGCAATGAATTAATCCATTTACACAGTATTTTCTACTGTCAAATGCGAACTTTTTGCACATTTGCCACACTGTAAACATGCAGCAAGTAAATAAGTTTGCCATCTTTGCTTCAGTTGGCAAACATGAAGTTTAATTTTCTGCAAATATATCAGCAAAGCGAAGAAAACGACAACATATGATCGTGTTTGATGTTGATGTAAATACGTAGTGAAAACCTGTATTTACCGTCTTTGCTTCACTTGTAATTGTGGTGCAAATATGAACTTTGACTCGCGAGCAAATACGATCAAAGCAGCGCAAAAATAGTATTTGCAGCATATTTACCGCATATGTAAATCCATTATTAGTGCAGCAAATTTACCTCTCTACCTCACCTTCGCTACAACAGTAAAGATATTGCAAACGTGACGTTTTTCTTGATATTAGCTATGGTACGTAATAATGACCAAAGCGGTATTTACCATTTTTGCCTTGAGCGCAAATACTTTTCAGATATAAAATTGGATCTGAGCAAATGTAAACAAATTTGTTCAAATCTAGTATTTGCTTCATATTTGCTTCGATTTTGCTGCCGCCGAAAATCAGTTTTTTCGTCCAGTGATTGGATTGTGGGTATCTGGGACTTGAGGTAATATGCTGGAAACACCACTCCTTGGAGAATTCCCTGTAGCTTTTGCAGTCATAATGCAGGCCATTGTCTGAGATTATGATTTCTGGTACTCCTTGTTCTGAGAACACACATTTTGTAAGATTGAAAACAGTGTTGAGACTGTCCACGTGGTATTGTCTTGATAATTGGAAACTTGGAGTAATCAGTAGTCACACAGGAGAGGATATCCTCCCCTCCTTCCCATGAGAACAAATCGGTTCCTGCCATGGTCTCGTGGGTACTTCATGTGGCTCTAATGTTTCTTTGGCTAGTGTGTTTTCACTTTCCTTTGTGCCCTCTGGCCTCAATGTCCAAGTTGATATCTGGCCAAAATACACATGATCTTGGTGGGCCTGCTGTATTCTCTCTATGATGTCATTTCTTTCTGATTTATAGGGATAATTATTCTGTTTCCCTTGAGAATTAGGCCATTTTCAATCGACCGTTTATCTCGATATGCCCAATACTTCCTCTGGAACTTGCTTTTAGCTTTTCAGGCCATCCAAAGCAAATGGTTTCTCGAAGAGCTGAAAGTTCGGCATCTCATGAGGTGTCTTGTCTGAGGGTGTCTAATCTTGCATCAGAGAATTGCACCATGCTCCATGTACTTATGTCCAGGATTGAGCGCAAATATGTATAGGAAATCGTATGAACGCGAGTGCATTTCGTGATATATGGGCACGAGTGATGTTTTTCAAGTTCTCAAAATTGCACGAGCCGCAGGTGAGTGCAATTTGAGAACTTGAAAAACATCACGAGTGACCATATATCACGAAATGCACGAGCGATCATACGATTTTTTATTTATAATATTCTCAACAAAATTAAAAAAAAAATCGAGAAAACACGACCGTCACGCTTCTATGGACACGCAACTCTGAAGTGGCTTCCAAACTGCTCACATGTTTTATTTCAACCAATCAATCACAACCTAGTGACAGGTAAACCAAGCGTGAATTTTCAGGTAAACTTCAGAAACTTTATAAACTGAACAAGTTTTTATATCAAGAGCATGAAAAATCAGTTAAGCGATGGCAAGTTTATAATTGTTCTGTAATGAGTTACCTCGAACAGACAGTTAATGCTGATCTGAACATTTGGGTGAACTGCCTGTCCTTGAATGACGCTAAACGTGACTTGACAGTTGTGGAAATTGTTTACCGTAAAAGCATGATGGCTGCTTGCTTGCTGGATCTGTTCCGTACTGGTTGGAAGAAAATACCACACTGAAAATCCTAGGAAACTGTTTGATGTTGTTGTCTGTGGAGTTCTGCTGATGTGTGATGTGTGATAGCTGTCGATGCTCCCTTTCATTTCCTTCATTGTAGTCGTTCGGCGACTTTTCATTGGCGTGGCCGATCACCTGAATAATAGACTGCCTCTAAACGTTTGCTGCCCTCAGTTGCTTTCCACTACATCGTCTGAGACTAACTCCTGGACTGGAATCGCCGAGAGTTTTTGCTGTCCATAGTATTTCTTCTTCTTTGCTTGTCAGTGCACTTGCCGCGTTCGGCCTCTTCCCTTTCCCTTGCTGGCGAAGATGTTTTACTTTTCGCTCGAGCACGAGCTTGGACTGATAAAACTCCCGGTCCCGTGTAATTGAGTACATGTAGTCACGTTCTTTTAAACGCCGGTAAATGGGCTGCCAGCATTGACTTCAAACTCTCCGGTTCGTACTACTCTAAGCCATCTTTGGTAAGTACTTCAGCATTTGTAACTTTTCATCGAGATCTTCGTGCTCATACTCCTCCAGTTTAGGATTGAATTTTCTTTAATTTCCCCAGTTTTCTCAGACATTCAACTACGTTTGTGTTAATTTAATTGAGCTTTTGTTTTTTTGCCTTTAGTTTCAGCTGGTCAACAACTATTTCGCCGGACGAAGTATACCGGCTTTCAGCCATTTTGGTTTTTGCTTCAGTTAAATTTCGCGCTTCCCCTACAGTTTCCATAGCAACTTTCGTATTGCACTCTATAACCTCCATTTGCACTCTATAATCTTTTTATGCACTCGTTATTGACCAATCAAATACTTGTTTTAGTATATACCACACAAGCTGAATAACTAGCGACCAAAAGAGGAACTTTATTTAAGATAACGTACCGACAAAAGCCATTTTGTTTTTCTTCGGCTGCTCGGAGGTTACATTCTATCAGGTATATGAGATTTTTTGAGTTGCAGGATATGGAGTCGGTGATTTTTCTAGCTTCGTTAATTGTAGAAAAAGTATAGTTTGTTTGACCCTCTTGTAGAAAAGAACAAGTGAGGCAGCGTGGGTGGTTATACATTTTTTAATTTATGCGGGTTGTTGGCAGGAGGAATTTTCGTGCGACAGTGTCGAATGGACTAGAAGATCACGTAGGCTTGCGTTACGTCTGTGAGCTATAACCGGTGGGTTAGGGAAGGCTTTTTTTGCAGTTGGCAGTGGCTTGAAGGAGAGTGGCGTACTTGTTGACAACAGATGATATTTTAGGAAGCGCAGGGTTGAAGGATGTGACAAAGGGTGTTCGGTCAGTCTTGGCGGATTTCTGTTCTTGCGGTTGAAGGGTTGCGTGACGTGGAATTGAGCGAACACGATTCGCATCTATTTGTAGGGAGGTGCGGCTATAACCACGGTTGGTAAGGTATTCGATGAGTTCTCGGCTTCTTCGGTCAAAAGAAGTGTCGGTAGAACATATGCGGCGGATTCGGAGGAAGAGATTAGATTAGATTTTTAGATTTTTATTGTTGTGCACTATTTACAAAATTGTAGCAGTCAAGTTGAAACGCTTCTCGATTGCATTAATCGATATCATTGTGTATTTTGAACTGGTTTATTGTTAATTAACACCAGCGATGGCAACATAAATAAGAACGTGCTATTATACCGAGACACGACGTGACTATTTGGTGATTAAATTAGTAATTGTTTATCGATGATATGAAAATTTGTCTCTGGAATGAAACAAAGTGATCCCTCTTCCATTTTTTCATAAGTTAATAACATTATTTCATTTTTCTCCAGCCAGAAAAAAGCGAGCACATTTTCCTTTGTATGTATTTGAGAAAACTTACTAAAACAAGGGTATCATGCTACAAACTTTGCGAGGAAAACAAAAGCATCAAGTTTCAAATGTTGGCATTGAATAAATAAAATTATCACTTTTGCTAGTTTAACGTATTAATGAATTTAAAATGAACGAAATTCAACGTAAAACACCACAGAAAAATTTAAAACCGTCTTGACAAAGAGTAATTGTAAGTTATTTTTAGGCCTTGAACTAACAAGTTACATACAGGCAGCAGATGACGCAAAACGTACTTACAGTCCTGCATAACACACTGCACTCTATGAGATTGTCTCACTAGTTTTGTATGTATCGTGATCATTAAAACTCAAACAGGAGGCCAAACAATACACAGAAAACCTAACCGCAAATTAAAGTTACAAAACTGAAATCAAAATTCTACCTTTTCCTGGGTTAGCTTAATCGGGCTCTGAACAACCTGGCCGAGGAGCTACGCTTTTAGGCTGACCTAAATCTATATATTAAGGAATACGAATTAAAGTCCTTGGTAGGAAAAACATGGCGACTGGTACATTTGCCCATATTCACTTGGCACATGAAAATTTTAACAACGCTCATAAAAACGCCCAGGTTACACAGTGTCCTTAGGTATTATTTGTCGTTCTCTACTTTGCTGCGTACAGAATGTTGTGGTACACAAAAACTTATTACGGTATATTCACTTAGCTACGACACAGCCAGAACTTTGTTTTGTCCTTCGCTTGGTGACGGCCTGATAGGTGACTATAAGTTAATGCCCGCCTTACTCCGAATTAACGAGACAACGTAACACCGCTTCATAGTAAACACGAAATGATTTTTGTAACGTACACTATTCAAAGCTTGTTTGATTTCAGGCCAAGAATCTTCACCAAAGCGCAACAATACGCGATTACTTGAAAAACAAACAAGGAACAACAAGTAGTAATGACTTGAAATTATTAATTAGTATTTAAACTACCAATCACAAAGATCGTTAGAGCGCCCATTTCTCAAATGTTCCGGCCTGGATGAGATTTTTCTCTTCTTCGGCACTATGTATAGCTCAATTTCTAATTCAAGTTTAACTGATAAACGTTAGTGCTTAATACCAGACACAGGACTATCTAGATATCTGCAACTAGAGCCATTGCACTCAAAGCATCTCCTGGGGTCTGTAAATTAGCCTGTTTTGTCAATAAAGAGCCCACTAGCCCATCTAGATACCTTAAACTCGAGCCATTTTACTCAAAGCACCTACTTTTTAAATACCAAAGGGTCAAATTTGTCAAATTCGTCAACTTCCCCATCTTTCAAAACCAAAATCATATCACAGTCTTTGATGGTGCTTAAACGATGAGCTATAGTGATGACTGTGGAGTCCTTTAGTTTCTCACGCACTACGTTCCAGATTGTTTGTTCTGTTTCTGGATCCACATGTGCAGTGGGCTCATCCAAAATGACGATCTTGTTTTGCTGTAACAGCACACGAGCCAAACAAATTAACTGTCGCTCTCCTACACTGACATTTGCTCCATGTTCCATCAGCTCGTGATCTAGTTGTCCATCTAGACTTTCTACTAACTCTTTCAGTTGCACATCCTCTAATGCTTGCCACAAATCTGCATCTTGCAACTGATCCAAGAGATCGAGATTTTTTCTCAGCGATCCACTAAACAGGACAGGACTTTGACCAAGAACGGATATACATCGTCGAGCCTCTTGGAGATTGATCTGTTTGACTGAAATATCATCGACCAGTATGTCTCCATCAGCATCTGGCATGCGCATGAGCGCTGCCACAAAAGATGACTTCCCTGCACCTGTACGGCCTGCAACACCGATCTTTGTTCCTCCTATGATGTTAAGATTGATTTTCCTCAGTACTTGAGGTCCCCCCGGATAGTACTTTAATGACACATCTTGGAATGTGATATTTCCTTCGTGTGGCCAGTGCTCTGGGGGAAGTCTTTGGACTTTGTATCCAGGCTCTGAGTCAATTTTGGTGTACGTCATCACTCGTTCAACTGAGGTCATGAAATTCTCGACATCCGACGTCTTTCTGACAGCGTATTGAGTCATGGTCGAAGTTTGGATGACATAAACAAGCGCAAGTCCTGCCCAAGCTGATTAAAACAAAAGACAAAAGCAAAGATTATTGAGCGAGAAGTTGTTGTATGATGCTGGCATTTTCAAGATTTAAGAATGAAAATACCTTTCTGCATGATACATTTGTGCTAAATAAACTTTTTTTTCAGATCATTTCGATGTAGTTTTCCTTTTTTGATTGGTTTATATATTTTTGTCATCTTTAGATAACGCCCGGTTTAAACGTCACGTCACGTCGAATCAAATTCCTTATTGTTGGAGCTGGACGTGGAATCTATTCTACGACCCCGATTTAAATTTCCAGGCCAAGTTGTCTAAAGTACGTACTGTGCATGAAACCACCAACATTCCCACCGCCTGTTTAGTTCAGTTAGTAGAGAGTCAGACTGCTGTGTCGAGTGTTCCAGCCCCAGACCGGACCAACAATAAGGAGCTTAAAATAACTGAGGAGAATGTGCTACCTTTCTAATTATATCTGCAACTGGTTAGACGTTAAAGAATCCACACACTATCGCAAACAGTACAGATATGTCCAGGATTGAACACTAATGAGATTCAAATTCCTTATGATAAGCATCACAAAGTGCCCTTATTGGTAAAAAGTCGCCTAAACACATACAGTTCTGTCAGATATGAAATAGTATGAAAATTTCAAATAACCCTGTCAAATAATATGAAGTACTAATTAAACAATACTTGCGTTCAATCCTGGACATAAGTGAAACAGAAGGGCACGGAGTTCCCAGTGTTATGGTCTGGCCTTGTCTCACGAATTAGTGCTTTATCTAGGGTTAACCTCATTGCGCCTTTATCCCTTAAACATAATTGTCCAAGAAAAATGCTATTGCTATTTCCATCACTTTTCGGGCCCGTCCCTTTCGTATGGCGTCAGATTGGGGACAAAACCGATCTTGACATTTCGTGTCGGCGGAGCTTAATCCCGTGGAAAATTGCCCTTTCTCAGTCGTGGTGTTACTCTCTGGCTTCGTGTCGTCGTGTGCTTCGTTTCGTTTTAATTCAGCACAGTCGTCTGAATCATTTGGTCCTTCATTAAGTTAGTCGTCGTCCGCTGTGTCGTAAGTTGGCTCTGTAGTCGTGATCTTCATTTCGTCGACGACGGTATCACTTGGTCTGCAGTAACCCAACATTTCCCGCCAATTTCAAAACAAGAGGGCGCGGAAAGTGTACGAAGCTGTCTCGATTTTAAAAGACGCTATTGCAAAAATTGAAGATAAAAACCCTTTACAGCAGCCTTCCACATCCTCCGGGCCCTCCGACATATTAACGGAATGTTTTTCTGATGCCGACGACACGAATTGTCATGATCGGTTTTGTCCCCAATCTGACGCCATAGGGTGGCGGGTGAAATGTTTAGTTTTTCTCTTGCTTAGGAGGCAAAATAACTCAAAAGGCAGCTGGATGGCCTGATTTTCCTGGTAATGAAACATTTTTGCTCGATCCAGATACTCTCACTTCCTTTTAATTAATGCTTTAGATAACCATAACCTAAATGTACCTTTCCCTGCGCGACCTTTGCCTGACTTCTAGTCAGCTCATAAGAAATTTATTGTCACAATAGGGTTTCTCTTGGGACTAAATTTCAGAATGAACGGACACTTTGACGAACATCTGGGGAAGTCTAACTCTGGAGAGCACTGCTTTGCCCACGAAAACAGAAACTCACGATTTCTCTGGTACACGAGGCTTTCAATAGTCAGTACGGACGTCAAGGAAGAGACATGATCTGACTTGGTCAAACAGTTGTTTTTTCAGTACTCGTTAATGTCGAGGATATAATCATCAATGTAATCCAAAAGAAGAAACGTTTATAATGTGGCTTGCTTATATGAGGTACTTAGGGAGAAACTGAAAGTTATGTTGCTAGTTAAGTAAATACACTCACATGTGAAACAAAAGATGTTTAAATTATTCGTTTCAAACTTCGTGATTTCTATTTTGTTACACTAACTGACTGACAACAGGGAAAACCTTCCCTTGAAAGGAGCGCGTGACAAAAGTACAAAGTTCAGTTCAGGCGTACACGTGGCATAACTACAAAGTTCAATACAAACGCTAGCGAACATGATCCCCGGGGGAGGTACTCGATATATCTCTGGGTGGGGAGGTTCGGCCCGGCCCCTCATACGCTGACTCTGTTTAAGACAAATATTGCTGATTTTCCTACCCTGTTTAAGACAGAATTCCGATTTTTGATACCCTGTTTAAGACACAGATTAAAAGTTGAGGTTACAAATTATGTGGCTCTCTTGTTACGTAATCAATGGAAATTTAATGTGCCTGGTATCAATGCCAAAGTCAATGGAAGTCAATATTAATTTACAAGAGCTTGTAAAAATTTTGCTGTTTATCGTCCGAGAAAAGATATCCCATTTAACACAAAAATTGATAAATCGATACCCTGATTAAGACAAAAAATGATGAATTCGATACCCTGTCTGAGACAAAAATCCCGAAAAACATACCCTGGCTGGCTGCACGTCCACATTAAGCCTTTATTAGGGAGTACCTTCCCCCCCCCCCCCCCTCGGGACATGATCAAGTGACGCTCAGATTCATAGGTTTGCATTTGAGTACGTGACGATGATACAAATGGTTGACAGGCCAATCACGACTCCTATTGGTCAAGATATGAAAACCTTTGCTTTATTCAAAGGTAGCTGTTTACGCGCAAGTCTGTAGTTACCCGCCACCCGCCATCCGTTACCGCCACCCGCCACTAAGTGTACTAAAATTGTTCTGAAACCAAACACACTGATAAAACAATTATTGACTGTGGTTATCAAATCTTGCAGATACAGCTTCCTCTCAACGCTGCCGGCCGGTTGGCCTTTCGTGAAAGAGCGAAAGGTAAACAAGCGCGGAGAAAAGAGGCGCTGTTCTATTTGCAAATCGCAAACTGAAATTTAAGGGATTAGAAGTGCTGCGAATGGGAAAAAAATACTTACCGGCATCTTGAGAGACCAAAACAGCCGCTAGAGACACAGCACCAATTAACATGGATGCGAGAAGGTCCAAGCGCACACCAAGCCATCGCCCACTGGCCACCACCATAATATACGACTGATTATGAACATCTTGATATCCGTATATAACCGTACTAAGTAAATGAACTAGTTATACGAACTTAGTCCAAAACCCAAAACCCTTCCCCTGAATCATATCGTCTAAAACAATAATCATCTAACTTGATTTAACAATGTATTTATATTATGCATGTAACCATTTTAAATGCGTTCTCAAAACATTGCGTCTTAAAATTGAAAACTTAAACAAGGTGGTCAGGCCAGTTATGATGGATTGTTAAAGGTGTCTGCGGAAGACTTGGAGAAAGTGGAACACATTGTAATTAGATTGTTGATAAAGAAGTTACAATCCCAGAGGAAAATGTTACGACAACAAGCAAGCTGTCTCCTTCGGCACGCCTACAATATTGAATTTTTTTTTCCTTTTTAGCTCACAAATAGAACGCAACATTTTCCAACCTTGAACAAGGTGGTCGAACACAGTTTTCAAGTGCCTATGTTTAATTCGCCAATATATATATTTTTTAACTATTTACGCTTTGACGCCGTTTTTTTGCAAGAGTGAAGGCAACCACAGAAAGGTTTATTCTCGCATTTTGGCTAAGCTGCGTGCTGTTACTATAGCAACGGGCTGGTTAAAAACAAGACTTGAAAAACGGTTTTTGGTTATTTTTAAAAAAATCTAGTCGTTAGTTTTTTTTTCATCATTTGCCTACTACAAATTCACATAAAGTCCCTTCTGTCAACACTGTTCTAATAAAATTTTAACAGAGACGGTTTTCGTAATTCGCTGTAAATCGTTTTCACCACGCGTCCTATATTAATAGAACTTCCCTCTATCAAAAATCAGATATTTTGTAATATATCATTCGTGTGGTTTCTGACCTATTTTTGTGCCAAATTTCATGAATTCTAACGACTGGATCATTTGAAATCAGCAATTTTTGTTAAAGCAATCAGTCTCAACTTTTCAAGCAACTGAGCATGCGCTGCATTTAACTGATTAAAGATAAATCCAAGAATGGCTGGGTTCTTTGTATCGCTACCTATTGTAACATACCTTTCTTATACGAGACTAAAATCATCAAGACGCCGCGCTCAATTACGAGGAAAAATAGCAAAGATAGAGCAGGCATTGAGTACATAAAGTGATCGCTTTATCAACGGCATGGTTAAGGGAGATGAAGGATACGTTATCTAGCTTTAATTTTTCTAAACACTTTCGTTTGTATTTTGATTCTTCTTGGTTTAGAAGCATTATGTATTCCACTTTTAGCACTACATCACTACTTATTTTAAAGAAAAATATTATAAAGACTAAACCAATTCACCTGTAAAACTGATCCACGAAATCCCTTTCTCTGCCTCTCGTTCGAATCGTGTCCAGTCCATTCAAGGTCTCGGAAAAGTGAGAGAAGACTGGACTACGACATATTGACTCCAACCTTTTCAGCTCTCTGGACGTTTTCAAATAATACTTGGAGATGTACAAGACTAACGCGGTCAACGGGACAACAAGAAATAGAAGCCAAGGATTTGTAACAGTTGGTACGATTATTGATGCAAACATCAACAAGACATCCTGGATAGATACCAGAAATGTTTTGGGCAACAGTTCATCAAGGCAGCCTACGTCTTTGGCAAATCGATTGAGTATTCTACCCACGGGATTTGAATCAAAAAAATGAACTGGTGCTTGTAAAATAGCCAAAGCCATTTTGTCATGAAGACGCTCAGAACATCTAAGCGAAACCAGAAGGAACCCATGAACTCGAATGACGGCAAAGATAAGGGACGTACTGACGAGACAAGTATATATAGTTAAGTTTGTGCTGTCTTTCTGATCTTCTGGAATCTTCTTCGTTAGTGACGAGAGCCAGACGTCAGGAGCAACTATCATTGCTGGGAAAAGAAAGAGGCGAAGTAAAAGTAATATAACCTCAAACTTCGTGACAAGGACGGGCAGCATAATAAAATAACTATTGTTCAGCTAACCTAATCTCCAGTTATTCACCAAAGTGGAGGTGAATAGTACTTGGCTAATCACCTCCGAGCTAGCCAATCATCGCGCGCGTAAAGTACTATTCACTTGTGTGTATATACTAATTAACAATTAGATTATGAGCTCGAGATTTCTATGAGGTGATAGTTGATGAGGCCGAAGGCCGAATCAACTATCACCTCATAGAAATCGAGAGCGAATAATATAATTGTTTTAGTAGAATTCTTACTAAACTTTAATTCAAATAACGGTTTCCAATTATTTCTCGACGTATTATTAAACTTTGGACCTTAAAAAGATCGCCCGGATTGAGTTGGCAATTAAAATTGAAGTCGTGCACGCGCGTGCATCATTTTTTCAATAATTTCAACTTTTTTTTAAGTCAAGAAAAATCAAAATAATGTCCTTCGTTCAGTCTTCTCAGGATTTTAATTATCCATTTTCATCAAACTTTTCCTCCAAAACTTTGGCAAAAAGAAAAAAACGTCGCCATTTCGTAGACGAGTTCCAGCCACTGCACACTAATGGCTGATAGTGTGCAATGGCTCAGCCAATCAGATTAAAGCATTTGCATTAGTGTACTAGTAGAATTCTACTAATATGTTATATCTGACCGGTATCACGATACCATATTGCGGGCTCAGGTTTAGAGCTCATCAAGGAACACAGCGGTCAAACATCTGCGCATGTGCGAGCAGAAGAAAAATAGATATTAGAATTGCCGCTTTGTTCATCAACATTTTCATGACATTGCTCTTTTCTTGGGTCATCGGCATCCTATAAAATGACATCTCTCTGGTTATTTTATATTAGTTTGTGTAGTTTATGTTTTGGCTTGTAAAACGAGAGTTAACAGAAGTGAAAAGTTAAAAATTGTTCAACCTCCTAGTTCAGCTTGTTGTAGGTCTTTTCTTTTCGCGGTATGCATTCTCAGTGCTCGTTGAATTTTATGTCCGCCTCGGCTTTGCTTTAAGTGCATCAGTTTGTCCCAAGTTTGTAGTCTGAAAAAGATGGACACGGACATCGTTTGTCATTTCGAATCATCTCGTTCCTGTGCTTCAGTCAAATCAAGGATCCAGATGGAATCCCCCCAGTCCTTGCCAAAATTTCTCCAGCTCGTCTGGGTGAAGCCGAATCACTGCAATTGTCTTTTCTTTTCCAGTGTTTCCTTCTTTTTTACACACCGTTTGTCATGCGTTCCCGGCGTCACGCATCGTATGATTAATAAAACCAAATAAAAATATACTACGCCGTCGGCTCGTATTATGACACTGGTTTTCAAGGCTTGTAAACTTTTTTGGTAAAGCTAAAAACCAAAATGGTAGATCAACAGAATACCGGTAACTTAATAAACTTTGTGTCTGAAAAGTGTTAAGTTTTCCTTTCTCCTACTTTCTTTTCCTTTTAAAGATTTCTATGAACGTTTCAATTTTTTTTCGTAAATTTTGCGTGACACTGGTTGTTTCCTATATTTTTCTTCAAATTTTTGCGCGGGAAATTGGTGCGTGCGCGTCAAAAAATGTACCCATTTGCGCATGCCTGACGTTTGACCGCTGTGTTTCATCAAGGTGGCTCGTCGTTTTTTGAAGTTGGCCGGTGACCAAGTGCTTGTTTCCGATTGGATCGCAGCATCATGCCCGGTTAACTTGTTGAAAACAGAGCAGGATTGTTCGGAAGCTGGTTAGCGCTAACCCAGGTTTAAAAGTTAACCAAATTATAACTTTTACCCCTATACAAATGTTTTTGCTGCTTTGTTTTGTATGTATGGTGATTTAAAACTCAAAACAGGAGGCCAAACAATACACAGAAAACCTCACCGCAAAGTTACAAAACTCAAATCAAAATTCTACCTTTTCCTGGGTAAGCCTAATCGGGCTCTGAACAACCTGGCGGAGGAACTACGCTTTTAGGCTGGCCTAAGTCTGTATATAAAGGAATACGAAATAAAGTCCTTGGTAGAAAAAAACAAAAAAACATGGCAACTGGTACATTTGCCCATATTCTTGGCACATGAAAACTTTAACGACGCTCATAAAAACCCCCAGGTTACACAGTGTCCTTGGCACAGTGACAAACATTGCAAAATATGCTTTCCTTGTACAGCCGCCATCCAATGTACAGCCACCATCTTTTGTCTAAGATTGTTACACAGGAACGACCAGTTACAATAATATTGACTCTTACCTTGTGCAATGAAGAACAAACAAATTACTGCACAGATTATTGACCAATGTACTCCGCTTCTAAAGTAGTTCCAGTAAAGCTTTGATGAAACCACTCCGATGGAACGATCTTCTTTTGATATTTCTAGACCCCTAGCTTCATTGGGTAGTAGCGCCATTGTTTCACGGCCATCAACACCTTTATTTTTCTGTTTACTCTCCCGAGGAACGTTCTTAGTTAGCTCTCCATCGTTGCCAACTGTCTGATAAAGCGGGTCAACAGTTGTGTTAAGAATACCTTTGTCTCGTAGTTTAGTGAAACTTCCCTTTCCCAACACACGGCCTTTGTACAGCACAATCACTTGATCAGCTTTTTTCATGTGCTGTTCTTGATGAGATGTTAACACTCGCATTTTGTCGCCCAGTAGGTCCTTGATACATGCTTCAAAGATATGTTGTCCAACTTTAAAGTCTACAGCACTGAGAGGATCGTCAAGCAAGTAGAGGTCTGCGTCAGCGTAAACTGCACGTGCTAAACCAACTCTCGCCTGCTGACCTCCACTCAGCACTTCACCGCGTTCTCCAACAACTGTTTGGTCATAGTCAGGAAACCGTTGAATGTCTTCTGTGAGGGCGCAGGCCTCTATCACCCTGTTGTACTTTGGTTCATCGTATGGCTGACCAAACAATATGTTTTTTCTTATTGTTTCAGAGAAGATCCACGGTGTCTGAGGAACATAAACTAATGTCCCTGGGAACGTTATTGTTCCGCTACAGTCAGAGATCTCGCCAGCAATCGCTGAGAGAAGAGTAGATTTTCCACTGCCTACTGGTCCGGTGATGACTGTCAGACTTTGCGATGCTGTGGAAAATTGGATATCCTGTAAAATAAATTTCTCATCTCTCTCGATATGTCTGTACGAGAGATTTGACACAGTTAAAGCACTGTGCACGTGGTTTTCTTGATTTCGTCCTAAGTGGTGAAAAATAAATACTTCTTCCTTTTCTTTCTCCGGATCTGACTGACTATTCGTGGCTTTGCTTGAAAAACTCTGTGTGTTAGTGGTGTCTTTCCTACTTAGATCAGGTGAGATGGCCGGGATATTTTCTAAAAGGAGGAAATCCTCTATTCGTGCCAGCGACGCATAAGCGTCGTATGTTTGCAGTAAAGCAGCACACAAGTAATGGCATGTTGCTATTCTTGCGATATCCATAAAACTTATCAGCATAAAGACATTAACAGGTGTGATGGGTTGACCAGTGAGCACAAGAGTAACGACAGACAACAGGGTCGCCACTGATACTGAACTGTCTCTCAGGGAAAGAACCACTGACAGAATGGCACTTTTCTTAAGGATGATGTTAATTTCATTTCTGAAAGCAAAACAAAGGAGAACGCATTACGAAACACAACAGTCAGAATATTATTGTGTCAAAGACTAAGAACTCTGATCCCTTATATGCGCTATCGCGGAAAGTAAACGTAGATGTTACCCTAACTCGCTATTTGGCGAAAGAAGACGATGGATTGTAACTGAACTTATAATATCAGTGAGCTAGGTTCACTGAATCGAGGATCTGGATGCAGGCTCCAAGCTCACTTTTTCAAAATGTCGCCTTTTGGCAACCTTCATATCAATTGTAAAATGATCGCCATAAAAAATTCAGTCGCCAGAAAAAAAACTTGAAGGGAGGATACTTCGTGACATATTACACGATGGGCTAATATCCCTAAAGGCACGTTTTCAACACTTCACTTTGCTAGTTTAAGTTTACGCATTCATGTCGAGTTTCTGAACGACGAGAGGGGAAAAGAGAAAGACAGGTGATGCCGCCGCTTGTGCTAATGATTAAATTTGCCCAGCTTTTGATGATTTTTCAAGTAAGTTTCTCTTTTAATCTGTTGGTCGACAATTGGCGACTTTCGCCAGAATTTTAGTCGCCAAATACTTTTTCCACTCGCCATGATGACCAAAATGATCGCACCTTGTAGCGCTGGGATAGGTCGGGGTACAACAATCTCAGTCATCTATTAAATTTTGACAATTTCTGGGTTAATTTCTGGTTAATCAGCTATCAATCAAGACCGTGTCATTTCTTAACTGATTCACTCTATTCTCAGCTATCTATTAACCCCACTCAGACACTCTGAGTTAAAACTTAAGCTACATATTTGTTTTCCATTTACCTTCGAGTGTGTTTAATTTTTGTTCGATATTCGTCCTCCCACGCACGTGTTTTGATGGCACGAATCCCAGAAACCACCTGGTTCATCAAGGATATCCGCCGGTCGGTCACCGCTGCTGTGCGCAGTCGCAGTGCGGCACTAATATAGGAGAACCCAGCAAAATATGGCAGAAGAAAACACAGGAAAAAGACTCCCATTAGAGATTGCCAGCCCATCAAATACACGAGTAAAGGCGCTAACACCAGCAGGAGAAAGCACGAGAAAAATGAGTCAAATAACAACATGACAGTGTCTTCTTCCAATCGCTGGACATCGCTTGATATAAGGTCGATCACGTGGCCTGTTGTAAACTTTAACAATGCATCCTTGCTGAGAAGTAGAGCCTGTGAAACAAGAAATACATATTCGATATCTTTTACTAAAGAAGGATTCATTTGGCACAACGCTGTCTTTGGCAGCATCAAGTTTGTGAACTTGAGATGTGCCTTTTTGGAAAAAGAAAATTTAATGTGAACCATGTTGGGTTTATTTCGCTGAGTGTCCTTATTTTGTTGTCAAACCCCCTTATAGAATAACAGTTGACTTTAAGAAACCAGTGTAAATAATCTAACAGTCTTCTTTCAGATACACATTTACTGCCTAGATAATTTTCTAGGTGAAGATAACTATGCCTCAGGGAAACAGGAAAACTATTCTTCTGTGTTGTTTTTCTTACTAACAGCCAGGCGGTAATTTTTCCCGCGCAGTTTTGAACGAATAGAAAGCATCGTCTTACGTTAACCTTTTCCAGACTATTCTTGCGAAATGAGTAAACAAAAAACATAATTTATGGCGGTAGGGTCAGGATTCGTAGGACTGTGTGGCACCGGGTATGTACTGTCAAACCTCATTATAGACCATTATAAAATAAGAAATGTCAAGATATCGGTGATTAGTATATACTAATCGCGCTGATTGCCTCGTCAGACACCGGATATCTTGTGCTATTTACCTCCGAGCAGCTCAAGAGAAAAAGGCGTCCCGGTTTGCAGCCGTGACAAGTGAAGAAATCATCCAAATTAATTTTTGTGGTGTGTATTATTATCTCACTGTTTTAGTATATACTAAAAGAACTATTCACCTCAGTGTCGGTGGCTAGCGTTAGATATTTACCTCGCCGCTTCGCGGCTAGTTAAATATCCACCGCTAGCCACCTCCACTTCGGTGAATAGTTGTTAAATATATACCACCAGCGGTCCGATCACTTTTGAAGAGCTTCTAGGTAAAGTGCCTCCGGGAATGAGGATCTATGCTTCGCGGTTAATCGGCTTATTTGAACTTACCTTATGGTAAATTAGACCTTTTAAGGCGCAGCTAATTCTGATACCCAACACCTCGCATCTATAGCCACGATGGTGCATGCTAAGAGCTCCGATGACAGAATTAATACACAGAGCAAGCGTACAAACGTAGAGAAGATTATCTTTCTTTGCGTCTGCTGACATCAGTATGGAAATAAAATATCCCAATAACAATGGTTGAAGAATGCGAGAAATTAAATATAAAGCATTCATGAATCCAATAATCATGACATCCTTTACTGGGAGCAACTTTATGACGCTTTTCCAAAGTCTCGGCCTTTTGTTATTTCTGTTGCACCTTGTTTTTTCTTTGTTCCAGTTTGCTTGAAGCTGATTGGTCAGAAAAGAGGCAAAGTTCTCTTCTGAAAGCGGTAAAAAATCATTCTCTTCTAATGGTCGCTCACTGCCTATCTTGAAGATACTATTCATCCATTGAAAGAGAAGAAGAGACAGGAAGCTGACTCTTTCTTTATCTTTACTGGGAGATATCTTGTTGTATCCATTCCTTGCCATAACTGTTAATCTGAAAACTAAGAAAGATCAACAGTTAGAGATCACAAAAGTCTGACAACAAAACAAGTTTCATTCACAGTTATTAAAAGTTAAGTTATTTAATACTGCAATGTCTATTTTCTGGGCCAAACGTTCAATCGGACTTCAGAAAATCTCGTCGACTAAAGCTGCAAGCCCTTAGTGCTCAGCCGTATCAAGACGACAACAAATTATCTCTATTCCAACTGACCTACAATCGACCCCGGATAACTCAAACCTTTCAGGGAAATTGAAAACGGTTCGGGTTTTCGGGAGTTGCGAGGTATGGGGACTTTCGAATATAAAACCGGTTATACGAAAAACAAAAACGGTTTTTACGATAACTGCAGAAATTCACGGGCGCTCATTGGTTACAAGTCATATTCATAACTACAGAACAAGATCTGTCTCTAGCGACTCGTTCTACGTTAAATTCTCTAGAACCGATAAAATGCACGCTTTTTTCTCGAGAATCGGCGCCCAAATTTGGAACTCTATTCCTTATTCGATCAAACTACTTAAACGTTCGTCCTTTCGTAAAAAGATAAAGGAATTATTACTAAATTTCTTGCGGTCTGAAGATGATTATGTCGAAGTCTCCCGTCTTATTAAGTTATTTAATACTTTAGGTTAGCTTCTCTTCGTAATCTTAATGTACTTGGTTTGTTTTATGTTACTTTATTTCTATTTATTGTATAGTAGTGTTTTCTTTGTTATTTAGTCCATCTACAGACAATCCTTGTATTTGTAAAATGTCTTCAGATCTCCCCGCCTCGATTAGTTTATAAGCTATTTGCGGGGGAAACTAATGTAATTTCTTGTATTTCTAATTTTAATAAAATTTTGTTGTTGTTGTTGTTGGTTAACTTTTATTGTCAATATGCGGACAGACACAAGAATTTGAAATTCATGCGACACGTCAGCGAGCGAGAGCGGGCAATTCGACAATTTGTTATCGTTAAAAACAAATTGATGTCAGTTTTTAATGCGTCTGTCCTGTTATTGACAATGAATTTCGTCATAGCAATGTCAAAGTAGTCTGCGGATCCACTCGGCTATCGCCTCGTGGATCCACAGCTACTTACAATGCTATGACGAAATTCATGATCAATAACAGGACAGACGCATGAAAAACTAAAGTCAATTTGTTAAGTTTACTATATTTCTTTTCAAACAGTGTGTATTTCAATCAAGTTTAATTATAAGAAAAAATTAATTTTTTGACTGTATAAATGAAACATACGCGACGCGAAATAAAGCAAAGCAAAGCAAAGCAAAGCAAAGCAAAGCAGCAGGAGAAGTACAGTTTCTGTAATATTTGAAGGTTTAAAGCGAACAACGTTGGGATGTAAAGCGTATGCATATGACGTCACAACCGCTTTGTTGGTGTCTCTAAACAATGAAAAGTCGGTTTTGTTGATGTCCCAAATCAATCCGCCTGTGAGGGGGTTGAACTCTTTTGTAATGCAAAAACTTCCTTTTGTTTCATGATCAATAAAAAATATGGCCGCTTGTCTCCTGAGTGCATACGCTCTATTGCTACAGATTTATTCATACATTTTGTCCCACACTTCAGTCATGGCGACTGTTTTTCAGTCCATTGACGATCGAAGGTTTCACTCTCAACCTTTATCCGCGCGGTTCTATTTTCTCTCGTAAAAGACAGGCACCAGTTTCTACTTAGATAAGAGTTGCGTTCTTTTTGCTCAAAAAATATAAACGAATGTGGCCCATAAAAAACGATCACTATACTCAAGACGAGAGCTGCATGCAATCGAAGAAATGAGCTGGATATGACTTGGCAAATTTTACTCAGCTGAAAGTAAATCTATTTGTTTTCGGTCAGTCATGTTTTGCTAGGGTTAAATTATTAAAACATTTAAAAGGAAACTTATGCGAAATTTTTCCTTCCCGTGCCATGAAAAGGAGTGAAAAAGTACGAAGACAGCTGATGGCTTCACGAAAACGTTTCCAAAATGAGACTCTGCTTTGTGACGTCACTGTGACGTCATTGGTGTTTCTCAGGAGCCCGTCAGTGAGTCGCTCATGGGGAAGATTTTGGATCTAAATACAAACCTTATTTCATTAGGGAAATAGCCGAGAGGAGTTCGCCCGCTGTTCGGCGGGAATTATTGGCTTGTTTTTCGTCTTTTTTGTCTAATTGCCGGCTTGCGACTTCGATAGTAAAGTTATCGCGTCTTTCTCAGTCGACGAGGCTTAAAAGAGGGTCCCAATAAACTCCTTACCGCAAGATTTTGTTTAAAGCTGTTTCAGTCAGGAGCCCATCACTAGGAGAGCGAAGCTACCCCTTATTCCTGTCACGGTGTTTTCACAGACAGATCTATTTTTATTTTGAATTTATTTTGAATTCAGATCCCTACAGGAATCTCAGCCCGTCCACACGTATCCGGATCTTTTTGAATGCGCCCGCAACGTTTTCATTTCGAATACGGCTTCCATTCACGACCATCCGGTGAATTCGACAGCGAAGCCAGACATTTTTAAATCCGCTCTCCAGAGTGGAGAAAAAAAAATCCTTAATGAATCTGATAACGTGTGGACGGGTGAATCCCGAAGGGGGGGGGGGGGGGGGTGATTCCGGATATTTTCGAATCCGACGACGTAGCAAATTAGCGTCCAGTGTCTTACTGAACAATAAACGAATACGGAGAAATTTTTTAAGCCGGAAATAGAAAGTGGCGGATTCAAAAATATCCGGATACGCGGGTGTGGACGGGGCCTCAGTGACCAATTGCAATCACAAGCACGGACTAATGTTGCCATGTCGACATGTTCACGTGAGGCCGCATTGTTTTATCCTTACCGAAGCGTGCTCATGTAGACTCGAACTGGCCTATTTCGCGGATAAAGTGTCTAAAAATAGACTGGTCTGTAAAAATGCCGTTGCATTGGCTTATTATGGGAGTTGCAGGCTCCTAGTAATGGGCTCCTGCTTCGGTAATGATTTTTGCACAAAAGTGCGAAAGCTTCGTGGCGTAAAGCATCCTCTTTTCATTTTAATCACTTCTCTCTTCTAAAAGACCCAATATTTAAAAGTTTTGCGTCCTTGAAGACAAAACAGTTTCAAATTTCTCGCAATTCTTGAGCTCATCAACAGTGATGTCAGTTTTATTTTCAACAATTTTCCTAACCGCTCTACGATTATGAAGGCCAGTGATTTTATATTCCGATATCTTCGCAGTGCTCCATCCTATTCGTTTGAAACTTTATAAAATATCTTAGTTTTATATTTATTGAGCACATCGGGCTCAAATGCAAAAAATGCCTAAATATTGGTTCATCTGACCTATGAACGAGTAATTAATATGCTAGAGAGCACGTCAACTTCAGGGTTATGTCGTCATGGCAATGCCACATACGTCAGCAAAACTATCCAAAGAACAAATTCTACTACTTCATCGAAGATTGTGGCTGCAGTTCAGCCAGATTGTGTGTCAGCGGTCATTCTTTAAGTGCTAGGTAACCGCTCACTAGTCGTGCTTTCCACCATGTTTTGTATTTCGCAACGCGTGGTGCTGAAGATATAAACAAAATCGTTTTCCATCGGATCGTATCATGTGTTATCGAAGACCTAAACGGTAAGGAACAGTTTTTGTAGCTTTTGCGAATTGTTGTAAGCCTTTTTTCCCGACGATGTGTTGGTATTTAAGTTTATTTCCTTTCATTTTGTCATCCAGATTGTTATCTCGGGTAAACCACGCATCCATGTAATTCAGTGTTAAGGAAGCAATTGTGCCGAGCAGTACTCGCTACCTGTGAATAAACGTCGTTTTGGGTTTGAAACTCTTCTAGTAAAGTTACTTAGAGCAGCCACAAAGATCATTGTAAATATCTCTTTTCACTAAAATTTACTTAGCGTACAACTTTATGTAGGTAGGTTAGTCTACATAATCTTTTTTTATATGAACAAGGCGCGTCCGAGGATTGTTAACATCTTTGAAAACCAAGTTTTGGTTTATTGCAATGCAGAAGGTTGTTACACAATATTTCGCCTCTATTCAGATACATAGTCATGTTGAATCAAAAATAAGTCGACAGCTTATATATCAAGGTTAATAAGGCCTATATGCACTGACATAACATGATGTGATCAAACAGACTAAAGAACAAAAACGAATTGTAGATGTTAAGTCATTGTGACAATCAAGGTAATTTTGTGCTGAGCTGAACCGTTACCTTGGCGTCTTTAAAGCCTGAATTTCTTTAGTGACGGCAAGCAGAACAATTCCTATTTCACCGTGAAAACGGTCTTGACCAAGGCATAAGCCAAGCACGAGGATCGAAATTTGTGACTTTTTTCTTGTGCTGAAGCTTATGAGTGCGTTTGCACTGCAACAAATGCAAACGGAATACCGATCAGGCATGACAGAAGCGCACAGGATATTAGCACACATGAAAGTGATTGACCAGTAAAAATACTGCGTGCGAATTACCTCGCGTCTAAACAGTTTGGAACTTTCGGATGATTTTGCGCGTGCTTTTGTTTGCGTCGAATTTTGTTTTCACTTTAAAGGGGCTGGTCAAAAAGTACAGCGTGGGGAGTGGGGGGGGGGAGCATTTCAAAAATGTGGTGGTTAGATAAAACATGACCCACCCCTTCCATTTGGCAGAAAAACTAAGTGACCCACCCCTAAATGAAGGTTGGAGATCACATGACCCACCCCCCTATAAGACATGAAATGTTTGGTTGCACAATCCAAACAAAATCACCTTTGTGGATGTAATTGTGGTATTATTTACGTTTTAGATTTGAGACTTAACAATAATACAAAATCATGCAAAAATAATATTGTTTTCATTTTTCATGACTGTAAACTCTAAGAAAACTTGACCTTTGACTTTTTCACACTAGGCCTCAAGGCACGTGCACATAGAGCAGTGATCCATCTAGAAAACAGCTGTAGTGAGTCCTGGGAGTTACATAGCCAGACAACTCCTAGATCTTTGTGAATGCGTCCCGTGCCCTTGGGGACAAATAGCCTGTAGACACAATATCGTAGCAACACTTCGGTCTTCGGCCTTCGTAGCTTGATTAAAAATATATCACCACGTATGCCACTTATGTGTTCTTGAATACCAGTATGTCAACTGAGTGCATTATTTTAAATATTTATGCCTGCGACGTCCTTGCTCAATCCGTTAGCTTTTGTACAGATTTTACAATACATAAATTCTCATCTCTATTGTACACCATCCAATGTACTTTTTCAAATACGTCTCGAAACGTTCAAGTTTTTGTCCTTTGGAATTGAAAGGAGGTTAACAAACAATAATTATACAAGTGAGTCACACTCTGTCTTCTCATGTGGCTAACAGCCTACCAGTTAATATCTGCGGTAAACAGCGCAACTACAGACAGTATTCACTAAGCTGTACCTACAGATCATGGGAAATAATTCGGTAAGTTGCGCAACGGCAATGTGCAGCGATTTCCCAGAGCAATGATCAGTTCAGCGTATATGTTCCAGGCTCGGCTGAACTCTCCTCTTTCTTTCCTCGCCCTATAATAGGGCGGCTGAATCTCCGGGGCGGGCGAAAGAAGAGTCCCAGGATAAACTTTGCATGGCGCATTAATGCTGAGAACGCCGCGCATTTTTTTCACCCCCAAATCGGGGGGAAAAAACCATATTTTGGAAGTAGTATTCCAGATCTGGCTCTACCGCGAGGCGCGATTTTCTGACATGATAATTATTTATACAAGCAAGCAATTTCTGCCTTCAGATTGATTAAAACAATGGGCAATAACATTCCCCCAAAATCAGTGGAAGTGCTTACACACGGTGCCACGCATAAACACAGGCGAGTGTTCGGTTTTTTATCATCAATATCAAGGTAACGAAGAAGATCTTTGTCCAAAGATTGGTTGACAATTAGAAAACCACCGACTCGGACTCGAAAGTGCACGCGCGTTGCAATTATGCACACAGAGTCGTACTTGTACGCACGGTCAGGAATTACACATTTCAAAAACTTTTGCATAAATCGACCGTAGCATACAGAACAATCCTGCAAAAAAAAGCTGGTCTGAGAAAAGAGTACATGACAAATCCACGATAAAGCCACATGACTTAGCGATTTTTGACGAACGTTTTAGTTTTTACGACAGAGATGGCAACTGCCAACAGAAAATGTTGTTCTTTCAGAGCGCGGGCGCCGAAAAGGCATGAGCGTCGACATCATTCCGATGACGCGAGCACGACGTGTTATGACACTAGTAATTTTTTGATCATCTTTGAGTTGGTTCGTTCTGAGGCATTGCTGCATGCAAGTTATCCTGGATCTCTTCTTTCGCCCGCCCGGGTTCAGACCCTATATGGGGCGGGAAGCAGTGAGAGTTTCAGGGACTGGACTAGTTTCACGTACAGCAATGTCAAGTTCACGTGATAGCGAAGTAAGATGGCTCTCGATTCGTTACTCGATTCGCTATCGATTCGCTCATCGCTTCTTCGAAGGTAAGAATGACAGTTTTCTTCAATGATATTCTTCTTTGCAAATGCATTTAACTTTTCTGCACTTGTATTGTTTTATAAAAGACGGTGAAAATTTGTTTTTCACTCAGTTGTACATTTTTAAGTGTTTGGAAAGAAACTGCGATCGCTGCGAAGGCGTTTGTCGTTATTTTCTTCACAGCAATGTATGAATAAAACATTATTAGATTCAGGTTTTTGTGATATCCGGAATAATCAAGGTCTCGGTCAGTTGTTATCAGCTCAGCCTTTCCGGCTCCGGCTGATAACACTAACCTCGACCTGATTATTCCGGATATCAACAAAAACCATCATCCAATAATTGTTTTAAAAGCAACCCACGATCTCCAAGTGCAGGAGCATAGTGTGGAGCTGGGGCTTTAATAAAGGGGTACTTTTCACCCGTCTTGGCAGTAAAGGGCAGATACATAGGGCTCTTAGTCTATTTTTGCCCGGGCGGCTATGCCATACTAGTTTTTGACCAGTCTTTTAGGTCATCTCTATTGCTTGCGCTTGTACTTAACTGCTCTTGTGCGTGGCTAATGAATACTAGGCTTACGACTGCATGGATAAAAACCTTTTACACTCGAGCTTATAAAATCTGTGTCAACTCTAGGTTAATTATTCCAAAACCAGTCGAAATGATTTCTAGTAGATTCCGTCGTCCTATCCTTGGCCGTCTCGGAAAAACGTCAACAACATAAATACAAAGGCAAACGATTAACTGGATTAATTTACCTTATGTTGGCAGATCGAGGAGAAGTGCTAGTGAACAATTGTATCAAGAAACTTGATAGACCATCTATTCAGCGTCAAAGTTTATAGCGGAGCTCCTTTGAGCCGAAAGATGTGGCGAGCGGAGCCTCATACCTTAGAAAATTTGGTCAATTGAGGTAAAAAAATTTTGGTTGTCTCGTGATTTTCCGTACGCCTAGTCCCATACTTTGAGTAGCAACATTACCATAGGTATATACTTGATATCGGATATCCATGTTATTTTAATTGACGGCTTTCAAAAGAAGGTATTTGTCGTGACTATTAAGACATTGATTTAGTTCAGTTTTTGTACGCATTACGTATCTGGAATTGTGGTCACGTGATAATGACGTAAACGTGACCTCGTGCGTTCTTTTCTTGTTTTTTTGATTAACTAGTCGCCATATTGTTGGAACCTTTGGTGGATGGTGAATAAATACAGTTCTCTCCTTATTGTTTGAATGTGGAAATCGCTTTTATGCGACAGTATTCGATGACAAATATTACGTGTTTATATCGTGGGCTCGAGTTTAAGCTCATGCGCGCGTTTTTTGAAGTTGACCGTTCACCGGATATTGGGTTTTGACTGGATAGCCGGCTTCACGGACAGGTTATTGCACTGGGGGAGAAGGAGGAGTACGTTCAAAGTTCTGCGCAAATTAACCCCTGGCTAGACAGTACTGAGCGAGTCTCTGATATATTCCTCAGTCGAACTTAACTGTGTCAAACGCCGAACTTCACTCGAGCATAATTGGTTGGCGTTCTGTTCATATGAAGAACAGTGCGGAGGTTGGCCTGGGCCTTAGCAACTGTAGTAGCTATAATGAAGTAGTCTGATCAAGGTAGTTTGTTCTATCTACGAGACATACCTTGGCGAATCCTCTCATCCAGTTGAAATTGATGTAAAAAATTGTTTAAACAAACAGAGTTATCTCGTATATCTCTAGGAAACTGAAATTTACATTTAGTGCCGACCTTGGCTCCCGGAGGGGGGAAGGGGTGGGGGGGATGAGAAGTACTCCCTTATATGTGCTTTATAGATATGTACAGCCCCGAAGTTTTTCAGTTTTTTGGTCATTAATAGGGTATGGTTTTTGTACTCTAACCTTGTATGGATGTGTTTTTAAAAAGAGGCCACTTAATTTCATCATATAAATGGTGGCTTTCTTTTCAAATCTAATAAACCATCAGATTCACTGCACCAGTGATGAATTTTTAGACGCATTGTTTTGCACTGAATGTTATATCTGTTGACAGCGTGTTCCTAAAGATTATTTCTTGTTTTATTAGTATTAAACTTCACGTCCGACTGAATTTTTATTTGTAATAACATCAAGGACAATTTTGGCGCTAAATTTCTCCATACAATAAACAAGTCAAAAACCAACGATTGCAAGCGTAACTTGGCATTCGTGATATTAAAATGTAATCAAATGGTATGCTCGCAATATTAAGAATAATTTCACTTGCGTGTTGTCAAAATTCGAATAATTTCTCGCACTTTTAGACACGGAAACTATAGAATTTTTAACAAATCACTCGTGAAATTATTTCCCAATTTTCACTCGTCACCACTTGAGTGCTCATAGAAGTTTGTTGTTGCTGTAAAGTTCGACAAACCGTTTTGATGGTTCTTGGGAATTGACAAGTCATTTGTTTCTAAATGTTCTCGCGAAACTTTTACCATTTTGGCGGTCAAAGGATCAAGGCTTTCAGAAAATATGGTGAATGAAACACAGATATCAAAAATGTGTCCGGTCACCTTAAAAATTCGTGCCGCTCGACTAAAGGTCGGGCATAATTTTCGAAATTTGCCTGTGAGAAATTTCTTCAATAAATCGTGTGATTATCTATGCAAAATAGATATTAATGAACGCTCGTCGATAGAATTCATGACTGATAGAAGTGTTAACGACGATTAAAACTAGGAGGGTGACGTTTTGTTAAAGAATGCCGCCGAAACTTGCACGAAAGCAATTTTGTTTTCTTGATTTCTCTCTGTTACGGTTCAGTGAGAATGCCTTGGGCGATGGAATGAATTTTTCTGAAATCCTTTCGCCGGTTAGTGTCAGGTTTTGAGTTCGTTAAGACAAGAACATCTTCGTCGAAAGACATCAATTTTCCAATGATTTCAATAATTCAATGACTGACCATTGTGAGTAATAAAGGATCAAATGTGAACATGTATTGATTTACGTTACGCTTGATAACGTGAATCAACCATTAGCGCCCTTCTCTGTAATAATTACCATTCTAAACAGACTTCCAAGCTTGTTACGCTGTTTCGCGTCAAGTTTTCATTAACACAAGAACATCTGACGAAAGACATCAGTTTTCCAAGGATTTCAACAATTCAGTGACTGACCATTTGAAACACTGAAGTATCAGTGAGCTAAACAAAATTTAAGACTCCTGCAAGCAGAGTCTCCTTCGATAAGGAGATTGACGAGACTCTGCTCGTGCGGTAGGCACGAATCCACTTGGATGCTATTAATTCCTTTCGCTCTTCCTTTTTTTGCTCTGATTTTCTTCCTGGGCCCCGAGGAAAGCCTGAGACAGTCTAGATCTAAGTTGTACACTGGTTGGTAAGTTGGGTTTACAGTTTCATGGCAAATTAAAGAAGCCTCGACCTCGACCTTGTTCTTAATATGCATTTGGCCAAAGGACATGACAGGGCAGGGAAATTAAGGTGGCTTTTAGGACGAAATCCGTCAGTTGTCAGGGCGTAAGACTGCCGGCCATACTTGCTTCTGTTTTGTTTTTCAAGATTCCCAGCCACAATTACTCATTTGGCACACTGTAGAGTCTCAATCATTCCATCAATATCAGTCAGTGGAAATTTCGTTTGACAATAAAGAAGTGTTTTCCTTTCTATCTTATTTCTCTAAGATAGTATTAATACATGTAGTTGCAGTACCTTACTTGATTGTCTGCCAGGTTTCATTCACAGTTTCGGCAAAGCCCATCCGCAAAGCTTGCATGACCAACCTAGATTCAAGAGGTCTTTAAGGAATTCAAGATCGCCGATTAACATTAATAATTTATTTGTCTGGTTAATTGACCAATTGCAAGCGTGATGCAAAATTGATGCCGGGTATTAACCAAGGTGGAGATGAACCGAGACGCATTAAAGGATCATGAACACCCAAAATCTGACTTGATGCGTTTTTTTTTTAATCCGGATAACAAATTAGTCAACCCGGCTAAGGAAATAGTGATGGTTATAAACAATGACAGTGCTGTTGCATCCTCTGCCAGAATTCCTGGGGATCCAAAAAGTGTTACTGTGACGCTATTCACATGTGTCTTATCCGGAAGCCGTTTTGAAACATTCACAAGTAGATTGCTCGAGATTCACTAAATTCGCTGGTGAAATAAGGTATATAGCTCGTCGTTTCGTGTGCAGTGGCTTGATGTGGTCAACGGAGTGCAACTTGTTTTCGTTTGTTCGAGTTTCTAAGGAACAGTTAGAGAGAAAAAGACGGTCAAATTTCTGAGAACCTTAGGGACATACACGGTTTCTCCAATTTTAACCTCTCGAAATCAGTAGTCTAGCAGCTGTCGTAAGCTGCTTTTGTTTTATCATTGTAGAAGCTGTTATCGTTTTGGGCGCTAGGGACGTTGTTTCTGTTGTTTGTTCTATTGTACTCAGTCTCAAAAGGTTGCAAGCCATTCATGTGAGACCTTACGAGAACTGCTACATCTTCCTTTGAAATGGCTGAAAGATAGTGGTGAGCGTGCATACACATCAACAAGTTTGTATTGGTAATCAAATGGTCACGAGTGAAATCACCAAATAATTTCGCGCGCGATTTGTCAAAATTCTAATAATGTCCATCGCCTATAGGCTTGGGTAATTATTAGAATTTTGAGAAAACGCAAGTGAAATTATTTCCTAATTCTTCGAGCATACCATTTGGTCCATTTGATTACATCTTAATATCATGGATGACAAATTACACTTGTTTTATGGAGAAATTTCGCACCTAAATAAAGGAGTAATTTGTCACCGATAACATCACAAATGAAAATTTAGCCCTGCGTTAAGTGTGATAATAAAACAATAAATAATTGAGAACCGTTATTAAAAGCAAATTTCATTTTGAAATTCTACTAAAACAATTAGATTATTCGCTCTAAATGCCCATGAAGTAAAAGTTGATTAGGCCGAAGGCCGACTAAACTTTCAACTCATTGAAATCGTGAGCAGATAATGTAATCGTTAATAAGGGTTGCAGTGCTGCATGTTTTGGGGGACACGCTGTCAACAGATAAAACATCCAGTGCAGAACAATGCGTATAAATTCATCATTGGTGCAGTGTCTCCGATGGTTCATCCGCAGATTTAAATGAAAGCCGCCATTAAATAGCATGTCTTTAGTTCTCTCAAGATCTTGGCTAGCATATGATATTATTTTCAGTCAAAACCTCGTGAACTTTCTGGTTGGGTGACCTGCTGTTCATAGCAAAAAAATCATTTCTCCTAAGTGATCTTACAAGCTGAATGAATAATGATTCAGCATTCTTGGTGTCTCCAAAGCCAATTAAGGCCCGGGAGGGGGGGGGGGGGGGTACTCCCGACTGGGTCGGAGTGTGCGGTCCCCTTCCCAAAACCTTTACCCTTTTTATGACCAAAATCTGCGATATTCCCTACCCTATTTATGACCTGACCAAAAATTCGAAACCCTATTTTTGACCTGATCCTTACATCAAAATCCTGTTTCAGAACTGCATTATAATTAGTTCCGAGTCGATCAGATCAATGTTAAATTACCTTAACATAATTAAATTTGTGAAGTGCTTTTGTTGCTTTTCTTTTTGATAGTATGTGAAGTCTTATTAAAAACATACATGTGTTTAAGCCTCTGGGGGCCAAAATAATTTGACAAAAAAACTCAATAAGCAACCGGTAAAAGAGCACACATTTATTGGTTAGCCATGGCAAGAAAAAAAAATAGGAATTCAAAATAGTGAGTGTGCTCTGGATTGCTTCTAACGCGTGCTGTAGTTGCAGTGTATTAACTTGCAGCCGTTTTCCCTGTGCTGAGAAATGTTCCGTCACAATTTAATAGTAGTATTTGTTCAAGGTAAGTTATGCTTCATTTCAAAATTGCTCTGTCGTACTGTTTATGTTTGGTTTTCTTTCCGAAAATTAACTGCACTGGTTTGCCTTGTTTGTTCTTTGTTATTTCATTCAGGTGTTGCTGAGCGGAGTTTCCTCGGCGAGGAAAGGGAACATATCTAGACTCGCCTTGTGTTCATTGCGGATTGCACTGAAGCTAAGCCCACATTCATTGGCCTGAAATCCGGTGCGGGTTGCACAACATATCTCTTAGGTAAGCTTTCTCAGGAGTATCTCACGAATAATAGTACTCTCAAAAAGTAGAGTTATACTGAGTAGCCCTCAAAAATACTCGCATTGAATAAGAGTCTTGCACTATTGTTGTCTGTGTTATTAGCCGCTAGCGTAGGAGCAACAATCGAACAATACCGGTCAAGGATCGGCTGTCATAACAATTTTGTCAAAGCCAAGGATGCTTTTTCACGTGTGCGAGACCGATCTTGGAATATGACGTTTTTTCTTAAATGCTCTTTATTTACTTGCCAACAGTAAAAGGCGCCGTTGTTGGATAATACAAGTTGTGGAATGAGGTGATGGTTTAATTTACACAAATGATATGCTACAATGATTACATCCCATTGCTTATAAAGCAAGCAAATGATGTGTACAATATTTCTTATCCTTGATCCAACAACCACTGTGTCTGCTGACTTAAGTTTCAGTTAAGTGCTACTGGCTGTCTGGCATTTTTAATTTTTAGGTTATTTCGGGCCTCTATCATCTGTGTATATATATTTTTCTCTTGTAATAATTATGGGGTGGAACAGTAAAGTATTGCTGTTGTTGTTGTCGTCCTTACTTTAATAGAAATAAGTTTAGTATACTACCTTTTTGGGTCTTATGCTCTGCATAAAGACCCTAAGTCAGGGGCAATCTTGTCACTTTGAGGACGAGATGACACGTGACAGATCTCCGAGAGTACAAGTAGTCTGGGTACTAGTTGTTTTCAAGTTGTTTCGTCGGCCATTGCCTCCAGCGCGTTGTAGTCGCAGTGTTTCCCTGTGTTGGGAAAATTTTGAAGAACTTTCCGTCGCAATTAGTAGTATTTGTTCAAGGTACGTTATGTTCTGTTACACTCCAAATTGAAATTGCTCTATCGTGCTGTTTATGATTGGCTTTCTTTCGTTTCGAATCGAAAATTAACTGCACTGCTTTGCCTTGTTTGTTTTCTGTTATTTCATTGAGGTGTTGCAGAGCGGAGTTTCCTCGGCGAGGAAAGGCAACATATATCTAGACTCGCCTTGTGTTTAGTGCAGATTGCACTGAAGCTAGACGCTTTCGCAAGCCCACATTCATTGGGTTTAAATCTGGTGCGAGTTGCACCACATCTCACAAGTAAGCTTTCTCAGAGTCACGATTGGCACAAGCCCTCACAAGCAAGTATCTATCGGCTTGGACTATCGGTGTAGTTTACACCTCAAACTGAAAGAGTTATAGTACTCCCGAAAATAATCGCACTGAAAAAGAGTCTTGCACTACTGTTGTCTGTGTTATTAGCCGCTAGTCATGTGTAGGAACAATTACAATCGAACAATACCGGAGGATCAGCTGTCACGACAATTTTGTCAAAGCCAAGGGTGCTTCTTCACGTGTGCGAGACCGATCTTGGAATATGACGTTTTATCTTCAAATGTTTTTTATTTACTTGCCAACAATAAAAGACCTTGTTGGATATTACAAGTTCCGGAATGAGGTGATGGTTTGGTTTATGCAAATAATATGCTATGTACAATGTTTACATCCCATTGCAAATGATGCGGAGGAAACTCCAGGTCCTATAATATTTCATATCATTGATTCAACATCTACCCATCTGCTGACTCTAGTTTTTTTCAGTTAAGTGCTACTGGCTGCCTGGCATTTTTAACTTTAGGTTATTTCGAGCAGCCATCACCCCTATTATCTGTTGTATCTATAGATATATATTTTTTCTCTTGTAATAATTATGGGGTGAAATAAAGTATTGTTGTTGTCTGTACTTTAATGGAAATAAGTATACTCCCTTTTTTAAAGTGATATAGCAATTTTCTAAATTTGTAAACTCAAAAAATGACACAATACAACCATGTTCCAAACATGAGGTTAAAATATGAAAGAAACTTGAAATAACCTTTTTCCAATTAAATTTTATGGGACCAAACCAAGAAAGTGCAAAATATCAAACATTTCAAATCCTTGGATTTCTGTGTGCATAGTAATTGCCAAATGTATTGTGAGACAAAACATCACTTCTGCTTGTAGTCAGGAAGCTACTGCTGTTGTAAAATGGTAATTTCTTTTTGGGCTCCACTGGGTTTTAAAGTTTTTAAAAAGACAATTGTATTTAATATAGCATACTTCATGAAATAAGCCCAAGAAGAGAAAGATGAAAACATTTTTTATTGCCTTATTATAAACAAAATACAAATACAATGTGGTAGAGATAGAACACCTGCTAGTTATGCAACATTTTAGAGTGGTATACTTTAGGCGAGTGTGTATACCAAGAAAATATAAGTGACAAGTGGGACATTCCAAAATTATACCATGAGAAAGGGTTACATAGCTATTTTATACCATGCCATAGAAAATACAGTAGCCAGATGGGAAGGTTGGGTGTGATGCAGTTAAATTGCACTGATTGATGGGAAGGTTTGGTGGAATATTGACAATTATTATCCAACTGCACTTCGTAGAGTACAAATAACGCCCAAAACGATTACAAATATCACGCGGTATTTGTACTCCAGAAGACCGGTTAGACAGGTTTCGTGCCGTTGACCAATCAGTAAGCTGGAATTCCCGCGCCAATTTCGTTCCGCTTCGCATACTTCTGTCACGCATTCACCCGTAAATAAATGTTTGCGAAGTTCTCCCCCACGGACATAACAATTTGGCGTGTTGGATAATAAATCTCTTATTAGACGTTTTGTTGTGTAGTATCGCTGAGAATTTTTACTCGTTGTTTGTATTTTGACTCGCCCTACGGGCTCGCCAAAATACGGCACAACTCGTAAAAATACTCAGCGATACTACACAACAAAACGTCTAATAAGATATATATATATACAACAGATTTCTTGCATTCTGATTGGCTGTTTTTTTTCTATGGCATGGTATAACTACAATAGTATTATAACAATAGTATAATCCATCAAATATTTCAACTGCACAGGATTGGTCTTATCACATGACCCAATATTCCCCAGCTAAAACTGGGGAATATCAGAGATTGTTATACCTCCCAAATAACAATGATTAAAAGTGGGAAATCATCAACAGATGTACAAACGATACGCAGTGTACATCTTGCCTAGTTGCTTTTCAACATGTTTTTTACCCAAACCTTACTGCCTAGTGTACTTTTTGGATGGAGCCCACTATTCAAAAAAACAACTGACGATGCCACAGTGCACAGTTATGAATTTAAACATTCTGAGTCATCAAAGCAGCAAAACCTCTTGACACAACGTGTGCAAGTTCACTTGACATGTGTAAATAGTGCCAAGTTCAGAGAGTTAAACTAGGATGGCACATAATGCACAAAATGGGTCTAAATAGAAAGATGTTGTGTTATGTCCCATTCGGACTAAAAGCTAAATAAATTAATATTAGAGAATAAAGTGAGCATAAAGTAAACAGTATTCTACCGTACATTTCCCACTTAAAAATCTTAAGGGCTTGTCTACCTTCTCACTTGCAGCAGTTAAACTCCCAAATAATGGACATTTGAAAACAGAATTCCAACCCAAAAGGAATAAAAGCATACTAGCATAAAGCATAAGACCCAAGTGCGCATTGCGGACCTATTTTTTTAAAGAGATATAGCAATTTTCTAAATTTATAAACACAACTGAATGACACACAACCATATTCCAAACATGAGGTTAAAACACGAAAAAAACTTAAAATAACCTTTTCCAAATTAAATGTTATATGAAACAAAGCCAAGAAAGTGCAAAATATCGAACATTTCATAGCCTTAGATTTCTGTGTGCATAGTTATTGCCAAATTTATTGCCAGACAAAACATCACTTCTGCCTAGGCCTGTAGTCAGGAAGCTCCGGCTGTTGTAAAATGGCAATTTCTTTTTTGGGCTCCACTGGGTTTTTAAGTTTTTAAAAAGACAATTGTATTATAGCATACTTCATGAAATGAGTCCAAGAAGAGAAAGATGAAAACATATATTTTTTATTGCCTTATTATAAACAAAATACAAATACAATATAGTAGAGATAGAAGGCCTACTAGTTATGCAACGCTTTCGAGTGGTATACTTTAGGCGAGTGTGTATACCTAGAAAATATAAGTGACAAGTGGGATATTCCACAGTTATACCATGAGAAAGGGTTGCAGAACTATTTTATACCATGCCATGGAAAATAAAGTAGCCAGATGGGAAGGTTGGGTGTGATGCAGTTAAATTGCACTGATCGATGGGAAGGTTCAGTAGGATACTGATGAATATACAACAGATTTCCTGCATTCTGATTGGCTGTTTTTTCTATGGCATGGTATAAATACAATTATAATCCATCAAATATTTTCTCTTGCAAACGATTAGTCCTAACACGTCACATGACCCAATATTCCCCAGCTAAATCTGGTGAATATCCGAGATTGTTATACCTCTCAAATAACAATGATTAAGAGTGGGAAAATGATCAACAAATGTACGAACGGTACGCAGTGAGCGTCTTGCCCAGCTGCTTCGCGGCATGTTTTTTACCCAAACCTTACTGCAAATGTACATTTTGGATGGAGCCCACCACTCAAAAAACAACTTACGATACCACAGTGTGTAGTTATGAATTTAAACATTCTGAGTCATCATAGCAGCAAAACCTCTTGACACAACATGTACAAGTTCACTTGACATGTGTAAACAGTGCCAAGTTCAGAGGGTTAAACTAGCATGGGAAATTATGCACAAAATAGGGCTAAATCGAAAGATGTTACTGTTTTATGTCCCATTCGGACTAGAAGCTAAATAAATTATTATTAGAGAATAAAGTGAGTATTAAGTAAACAGTATTTTGCCATACATTTCCCACTTAAAAATTGTAAGGGCTTGTCTACCTTCTCACTTGCAGCAATAGCGTCGCGCACAGTTTCTAAAAATAGATTACATCACCACAGATCCCCCACCAGACAAGAATTACAGTCCGATAGAAGGTTATGTATGAGCGCGTTGTCTTCTCGACCAGAAAATCAGGCAAAATGGGAAAAATTGGTGGTCGAGGCTTTTGGATAGTTTAAATAATGTTAAAAAGCGAACACTGCTGCTATGGGTAATGTAAAATAGCTGGTTTTCACATGGCGTCAATAAATTTCAAACTTCAGAAATATTGATCCTCCTGAAATTTTACTTTCATGCTTTATAAGAGCAGCTAAAAACTAATATTCATACATATTTTCACTCCGAATGGGTTCTTGGTTTAGTGATAGACTACGCTTGAATTTCTAAGCTTTTGCGTGACGTGACATTTACATGACGGGCGAGAGAGCTGTTATGTTGGTTTAAAAGGTGACTTATTTCGGGGAATTCGGCTATCTGAACAGTTCTTGTATTAGAATAAAGTACTATTGTTACGCTTTTGAGTTATTCGAGAGATAAATTCACCCTTTCGTAGCAAAACTCAGTGACAGATGTTTCTGCTGGTTTCCGGCCGCCATGTTGGTGCCCATGTACATGGGCACCAGCATGGCGTCTCCATACAAATCTCTATAAATTTGGGGAAAACGTTTCTTCGCATATCTTCCATGAGAAAAATTGCTGTGACCTGAATCTTGGCGAGAGTCTTTGCATATGTACCTTCTTTCTATTTACAGATTCTGGACTTAATCTATTGAACGGTTTTGATTTTTCATTTTGATCTATTTTGAATGGCGTGACACTGAAAACCAGCAATAGATTCCGAGATGTCCAGAAAAGAGGATAAATGTCACAAATTGAACGAGGGTCTTACAAAGCCGCAATGACAGGCACACGAGACCCCAAAACCTGCAGAAATCGGAAGACGAGAAGTTTTAGCGCGGCGGTTGCGAATAGCCGATCAACGTGAAAATACTTCACAGTGAAACGTATTACTAAGAAACTTATCTGTTGTTTCTCCTGGTCTTGAAGAGAAGACTCATCTGTTGACTTATTGCCAGAAATTCCCAAACTCGACCACCCGAGCCGTCCGCTCAAACGAATACGACAGAACCGGAGGACATGTACATAATTATTATCTCTGAGACAATTCCAAATTCTTAGCAGAATTTGGTGTACTGTGCGGCAATTTGGAGGGCCATGACTTTAATAGAGCCATTTATCCAACCAAATCTGTGACCGTGAGCAGACATCATAGCTATGTTTGGCACGATACGTGTACTAAATAGCCCGGGCTAAAACTGTTTTTTTTTTTATTTGCGAAGATGGAGCGGGCCAGTTTCATCACGGCAATGGAACGAATCCGATCGGATCTACGGTTATTTCTTTATCACATATTCCTCTAGCTGGCTTGCTGACTTTCTCGTGGGTGATACACCTGAATGTCGGGGACAATAGTAATATTTTTTCTGCCATGAAGGTAAGGAGTGTGTTCGTAAACAGCCTTCATATATGAGAAGCCCATCATATTTTGCCGCCCTCCTTCAAACTCCGGTATTTTTATTATTCCACGGTACATGTCGTGGGTTTTCTCCAACATTTTGAGCTAGAGAGGCCATCGAATTGTGAAATTAATCGCAGAGTATCGCGCTGAAGAGTTTTCGAGCGCTGTTGTTCCATACGTCGCCTTAAAAGAAGTCGCCCATGGAATGGTTTGCTTGTCTGAGTCACACCAGGGGGTAAATTTTTGTGACGTCATCTGTGCGCGACGCTATTGAAGTTCCAGATACTGGCATTTGAAAACAGAATTCCAACCTAAAGGAATGAAACTAAGCATAAGACCCCGAGTACGCATTGCGGACCTATTTTTTCAAACGATAGTTAACAACTATTCACCGAAGTGGAGGTGGCTAGCGCTGGATATTAGGGAACTTAAGCACCGACGACGGCGACGCCAGGGACGACGCCTAGTAAAAAGTGAATTTAAATTTTACTCTCGAATTTCGTAAGTAATTAAACCCGTTCAGAGCGCAAATCTGTCTAAACACCTGCTCAAACTAAATGTGCAAAGCCAACGATCAGTTACATAAGGAAATCCAAAATTTTTGCCGTCGAGGCGTACGTTCTCCACAATACGCAAAACTTGGTCATTTCACGTTGTAGTTTGGCACAGAACGGTAACGAAATGTACAAAGATTTGTAACGCACGTGCACAGCTATTGTTCTGCTCATTAAATCTTTTGTTTGGTGACGTTCCCGTTGCCGTTGCCGTCGTGGTTTGCTTAAGTTCCCTATTTACCGAGCCGCGAAGCCGCGAGGTACGTAAATATCCAACGCTAGCCACCGACACTGAGGTGAATAGTTTTTTTAGCATATACTAAAACAGTGAGATAATATACAGCACCAAATTTTATTTGGATGATTTCTTCACTTGTCACGCATGCAAACCGGGACGCCATTTTTTCTCGAGTTGTTCGGAGGTAAATAGTAAATAATTATTCACCGAAGTGGAGGTGAATAGTAGTGGATATTAACCGAGCCGCGAGGTAAATTTCCACCACTATTCACCGAAACTGAGGTGAATGATTGTTTTAGTATATACCACACAAGCTGAATAACTAGCGGCCAAAAGAGTTACTTTACTTGTGACAATGTACCGACAAAAGCCATTTTGTTTTTCTTCGGCTGCTCGGAGGTGAATATAACTTGGCTAATCACCTCCGAACTAGCCAATCAGCGCGCGCGAAAAGTACTATTCACTTGTGTGGTATATACTAACACGGGATATTTGGAGTTTTACGAACCAATCAGCGAGCGCGTTTAACACTATTCACTGTTTTAGTATATACTAATTAACAATTAGATTATAAGCTCGAGATTTCTATGAGGTGATAGTTGATGAGGCCGAAGGCCGAATCAACTATCACCTCATAGAAATCGAGAGCGAATAATCTAATTGTTTTAGTAGAATGCTTACTAAAGTTTAATTCAAATAACGGTCTCCAATTATTTCTGGACGTATTATCCAGTTAACTTTGCACCTTAAAAAGATCGCCCGGATTGAGTCGGCAATTAAAATTGAAGTCGTGTACGCGCGCGCAACATTTTTCAATAATTTTAACTTTTTTTAAGTCAAGAAACCGTAAATGCCCTTCGTTTAGTCTTCCCAGGATTTTAATTATCCATTTTCATCAAAATTTTCCTCCAAAACTGTTGCGCGATGAATCTCGCCGTTGGTGATTAATGACTGCCACAAATCGTATAATTATTGATGTTTTATTCGTAGACAATTATTCGATCTGAAACAGTAGATAAACGACTATTGTTGAGTCACTTGAACCTAAAATCGTTTACAAAGTTATCTCTGAAAGAAGAATTGATTTCGTTCGTACAAAGTTCACTTACTTCTGTGGCGGGTCGTCACGTACAGGTTAGCAAATGTTTCCTTTAACTGGTTAGCTTGTTCAGGTGAGCGATTGAACCGTGTCTTAGCCTTGAAAGGAACTGTTGTGAACTAAACTCTTAGTGAAATCGGAGCTCAAAGATCAAAGATCGAAATCAAGGTCAATCAATGTTACGAATCATACACTCTGCACTGCAGGGTTCTTAATTATTAATTAACTTAACGGAACATTCTCCGCCCCGATAAGGCGTAGTCCTTATCCTAAAACGTTCAAGCGTTCAGTTGTAGCCTTCAGCAGGGTGGATTACAGCGATCTTGGTTACTGGTCGGCTGTACTCTCCTGTCGGTGTCTTGACCTTTACGTTACGTACTCGTCCGTCGGACCCAGGGTACACTTCAATTATCCTGCCAATGGTCCACTTTCCCCGTATGGCATTACTGTCAGCCACGATTACCATATCGTCGATTCGTACATCACGTTTCTCTACTTGCCACTTCTTTCTTGGTACAAGCGCGGGGAATACATCCCTGTTCCATCTTCTCCAGAATGATTCCACTATCCTTTGAACAAACTGAAATCGGTGTCGCGGATTCTTGGTGTCATTGAACGGCCCTTGTGGTACCTCTGGTGTGGCTCTCCCTAACAATATGTCGTTGGGGCAAAGATAGGCGCCGTCGTCGGGGTCGTTGGGAACACGACCGATAGGACGTTGATTTACGAGGTTCGCGACCTCCAACAAGCAGGTGTATAGCTCGAACGGTGTCAAGACCTGTTCGCCGATAGCCCTTTTCAGGGATCCTTTGCAGCTCTTAACAAGAGCCTCAGCGCATCCATTTTGGTGTGGGGCAGCAGGAGTAGTAAACACCCACTGGATGCTTCTCTCAGAGCAGAATTCTCGCAGCTGATCACCTTTCAGGTTGCTAACCATGTCGCGTAGCTCTTTTGCTGCACCAGTCATCTGAGACCCATTATCGCTCAGTATTATCGCAGGAAATCCCCGAATGGAAAAGAATCTGCGTAGAACCTGCATCAGCTCCATGGTAGTACAATCGACGGCCATTTCCAAGTGAACCGCTCGCGTATTGAGACATGTAAAGAGAACGCCGTAATGCTTTGCCGTCTTGTTTCGCCCTACCTTTACCTTGAATGGCCCAAAGTAGTCGAGGGCGGTGTAATAGAACGGAGGCGTCTGTGGTGCTAAACGGAGTGAGGGGAGATCTGCCATTAGCTGCGTCTCAGCCTTGTGTGCCATCTCTTTACAGTACACGCACTTGAACTTGACAGACTTGCTGAGCTTGTTTCCTCTCAGTATCCAATACTTCCTTCTTGTTTTTGCGGTAGTGGTGGCTACCCCAGTGTGCCCCAGGCGGTGCATGTGCTCTGTTATCAGCAGTGATATTTTGTGTTCGCTGGGAAGCAGCGCTGGATGTTTTTCTTCGTATGAGACTATGGCTTTATCGAGTCTGCCTCCGACCCGAATTATTCCTTTGTCATCTTTAAAGGGACTGAGAGACTTGAATTCACCTTTCTCCATCCGACTATGTAGGGTTTTCTGCGCTTGCTTTATCCAGAAAATCTCCGCCCTATGCAGCTCTTCGGGAGATAAAGGCCCTTCCTTTCCTTCTTGCCTGTTTCTTCTTAACCGAATTTTCTCTGCCAGTCTACGTATTCGCGCCGTTACTCGAATCAATCTTCGCCAGTTGGAGAATGTGGAGGGATCTATTGCGTCTTCTGCCTTCACAGTTGCGACGGAGACAGCCAACTTCGTCTGACGACGCTCCATGTCTTCATCTTTAGGCGGTGGAGGCGTTCCGTTTGGCCACTGCTCCTGTGGGAGACGTAGGAATTCCGGGCCTTTCATCCACCTTCCGCTAAGCTCATTTACAGTGATTCCTCGAGACAGGTCGTCAGCTACATTGTCTTCACCCGGTATGTGTCTCCACTGGCTTGGGTCGGTGTCACTTTGGATTTCTCCTATTCTTGATGATACAAAGGGTTTGAAGTTACGAGATGGACTTTGTATCCAGGCCAGGGTAATTGTGCTGTCGGTGAAGAAGTACACGTTCCCGAATTGAATTCTGGACTCTTCTTGAATACTTTTTGCCAGGCGGCTTGCGAGGACGGCTGCCTGTAATTCTAGGCGAGGTATGGTGAGCTGTCTCAGGGGGGCCACTCTTGACTTTGCTGCGATGAACTTAACGTTATACACATCATCGCTTCTTTTCTGGCGCACGTACGCACACGTTCCGAATGCCTCTTGCGATGCATCAGCAAAAACGCATAATGCTGGTGCCTCCTGACCATTGGCGGCAAGTAAACACCTCTCGAAGGACACGTTTTCCAATTCTTTCATCTCTTGAAACAGGGAAATCCACTTTCGCTGAATCGCGGGCGGTAAATCTTCGTCCCATTCTACTCCAAGCTGCCATAGTTGCTGTACACCTATCTTTGCTTTGACTATGAATGCAGCGGCGAGACCGATGGGATCATAGATCTGAGCAACTTGACTAAGGATCATCCTCTTCGTCATTTTCAGCGGTGCATGGTGATGGGTTTCGATTAACTTCAGCAGACTTGCTCTGACTTCGAAGTGGAACTTGTCTGTCTTACAATTCCAGGTGGTTCCCAGGACTTTTTCCACTTCTCCTTCACACACGCTTATCCCCTTCTCAGTGTCAGGTTTGACTCCTTCTGTCAGCATCTTGTTGGAAATCCAACCTTTAACGCTAAATCCGCCGGTCTTTAAGACTTCATCCATTTCTTTCGTCAACCTTTTTGCTTCTTTCACAGTGTCCACTGACTCACAAATGTCATCCATATATACATTGTTTGTTAACACTTCAGCTGCCTGTGAGTACTCTTCCTTGTTCAGTTGTGCTGTTTTCCTCAAAGCAATTTGAGCCATAGCAGGTGCGGGCTTGTCTCCAAAGGTCAACACAGTTTTTACGTAAACATCAGGCTCTCTGTCAGTCTCAAAATTTCTCCATAAAAACCGATGTACGTGTTGATCTTGCATGGGAATGAGGATCCTGTGGTACATTTTCGAGATGTCTCCCATTATTGCCACCTCTCGTTCTCGAAATCTGAGGATTACTCCGAACATTCCGTTCAGTAAATCAGGGCCTTTTCTCCAGTAATCGTTAAGCTTATGACCTTTATATT
>JAHPZR010009354.1:22500-30423 GCA_019787425.1 Platygyra sinensis | reverse complement strand
ACTTCCACAACCAATTAAAGACATCTATGTTTTCAAAACTCACCTCAATTTTCTGTCCTTGACGAAGCTTGAATGACCGCAGCGGCGACGAAGGAAAAGGGCTTCAAATTATCACGTGCACTCAGAAGACGCGCACTTCACAGGAGTCCCGGATAACACGAACAGTCCCGGATCACAAGAACCCCGGATATCAAAAACGGAATCGACTGCGCATGTCTCCGATCTTACATCCGACAAATTTTGCCGATTTCGCCCTATTGTACAAAATAGTGTACTGCCTCGCTATGGCTCGCCAGCAATAAACATCACTGACTTGAAGGCGATGCTTCAAGATAGTTCGACAATATGTATGTATCCACCCAACACTACAGACTATATAGCAAGCGAAAAAAAGATCGTGAATGGAAAATACCGTACAAACTGGCAGTTTTTACAACGTGCATGTATGCCCTGATGTAGGTTGCGATAGCGAGCTAGGAAAGCACTATTTAATATTTATTTATTTTTCTGCTGTCAAGTGAAAAATAATAGGCTCATTAGAGTCACGTCAAGAGAAAAATGATTATTGATCTTTTCATTTTCATTAATATCACTCCATTTGGCAAACTAAAGTCATATAATTTTGAGCAGTTTCAAAGTAATTTTTAATTGAGTAATCCTGATGATGCTATCTAAAAAAGAAAAGAATTAAACACGTTGTAAAAAGGATATTTATCTACTTTTACTAACACTAATGAGAAGTTTTCCCATTGTGAATTGCGCAAAAAACTATCACACGTGCACGGAATACTTAATGAACACGAAATCGAAGACTCACCGTGAAGGTTCAATCAAGACAATTGATCTGGGTAAACTTGATTATTAATAATTCGCTTGTCTTCTCTAAAAGTGCTCTTTATTTACTCTCTTCTTTACCCAACCTAAACTTTAAACCAAATTGAAATTATCCGGACGAAAATTGCAAACAATACCTGGAGTTAATTTTCGTGAGAAAAAAAAAAAATTTTTGATATATTTTACCACGGAATAAAAATTTCGAACCCCAGTTTCGTCTTTTAGTATAGCAAGTCGCACTCTCTTTCTAACTCTCACAGCAATGAAGTGAGAAAAACAAACCGAAAAATGGTTGTTAAATCAGCTGTACGCCTGAGAACCAGAAATAAAAAACACAGGGAAACAAAGATAGCAAACTCTCTCCATTGAACCTAAATTTGTATGTGGAATGCTTTCTTTGAAAATTAAGAACCAATAAAATAACAAGCAAACTGGATGAAATTTTAGTTAATTTTTTTATTTTGTTTGATAATTTGGCAGATCCACCCACAGCTAGTCTTTATAAGTTGCCTGCAGCTACATCTATGTAAATAATCGGACTTTCTAGATGAGAAATTTATGGTTCGCAATCATCAATCAATTTTGCACAATATATATATTTTGGCCATAGAATGAGGTTGAACCAAGTTGTGTTCGAGAAAATTAGTATTGTCGATCTTTCGTTCCGTGTAGCTAGAATTTAGGTTTCGAATTTCCCAAGTGTCACAACTGACTAACACAACATTCTTCAGAAATGAAAAAGTTATGAATATTTAAGTAGGTGATGTAAGTTTGAAGACGCTCAAAGAAATTTCTTCTGAAATAAGTCTCGGTCAAGACCAAATAGAGCTTCCATTTCCACCAAGTAATCTACTAAAGTTGAAATTAAGAACTTGGATGACAAGCAGTTTACTTGTGGACCTGGCACATTGCGAAAAACATGCCAACAACAGCTGAAAACAGAGTTTGATGCCGCAATTAATGATGATCTGATCGACGTTTTAACCAGAAATAACCTTTGAACAAGCTGACTAAAAAAAAACCCGAAACTGACGTGGGTTGGTTAGAGACTGATAAGTGCATACAGGTGTTCCAGGAAAAGAAAGGAAAGTTATCGTCGAATAGGTTTGGAGACTCATGCTACCCTGAAGTTATGGCAACAAGCGATGGATTTCCAGGAGTGATAGTCGTCTCATTCGTATTCTTTTACTTTCTGGTGTTCGGGTTGTCAACAATAGGAAATTGTTTGATTTTATCGATCTGTTACAGAGCAATAAAGAGAAAAGCCTCTTCACTGAAGTGGTTTATCGCCAACTTGGCCATCGCTGACCTCACATTCACGTTCCTGTCCATATTAGACTTCATAGCTTTCTTATGGACTTGGCTTGGCGGTCAGGTCACTTGCAAGCTACAAAGTTTTCTGATCGAAGCTTGCTACACTGCCTTAATAATGACTCTGGTCGTTATTAGCTTGGAAAGACTCAAGGCTGTGGTTGACCCTTTCAGCACAAGAACCAGCGCTCCAGAAGGCGTCTATCGAAAGCTGGCGGGCTTGTGGTTTGTTAGCTTTGTTGGTGCTTCGCCCTTGCTTTATGCCTATCAAGCACATGAAGATAGCGCAGGTGGGGTGTCCTGCGCAAACATTGCATTTAGAGATTTAGGACGACAGATCTATTACAGCATCCATTCCGTTTGCTTCTTCCTAGCTCCTCTAATCTATATAATTTATGCCCAGAGGTCCATCTTTGTAACGTTACGTTCTAGCGTTTTTTCGACGCAAAACCTCTTTCCAGCTGCGTGCGCTAAATTACGGCATCGAAAGGCTGCCAAACCTCTAGTGGCTCTAACGGTAGCATTTGTTGGATGTTGGTCACCATTTACAATTACACGAATGCTGATGTACTTTAAACTCATAGATGGTGGGTATATCTGGAGAGCATCCCAACTTTTAATTTTTGCGAACACGGCGTTGGATCCAATACTGTACGGAATCTACGGAGAAAACTTGAAGTCGTCTCTTAAACGTTTCTTTACATGCACAGTTTCTCAGACTTCCGCAACAGTGGGGACTCTTACAGAAGGAATATTTATGAGGCGAATTGGAAACAATACATGTAGCCCTACAACACCAAGAGTTAACAACGATGCTGGTTTACATCTCAGTGTCGTTTAAAGATGACTAGCAGCCTAACTACATTTGAGAAGAATTTATGCTCCGAAGAGGTTATATCTGAAAACGAAGCTCTTTCAAGATGACAACCGTACATTTATTATTATTATTATCATTATCATTATCATTAGCATTAGCATTATCATTATCATTATCATTATCATTATCATTATCATTATCATTATCATTATCATTATCATTATCATTATCATTATCATTATCATTATCATTATCACCGTCACCGTCGCTGTCACCGTCACTGTCATTGTCATTGCCATTATTATTATTATTATTATTATTATTATTATTATTATTATTCCTACTTTTGATCGATTGGAGGACAAACGCATAGATAAAGTCATTGCCATTCTTCTTTGCAGCGATCCTTTAAGATGATCTGGATCATTCTTCTAACAGTTATTATATAAATATTGCCTATGGAGGAGCCGTCATTTGAAACCTTTCACCTCTTGCAAGCGACAGAGGAATCAAAGCCTTCATAAAAAAGACTTGGCAGTCAACAAGACAAGACAAGATGGTTTATTTAACTCAGCTCACTTTTACAAGACATATAGGTTTGATTTACATAGGCAACTTAATACAGTACAGCTAAGGCCTAAAAGAAAAACTGTAACAATAAAATAGGGAGCGAGTTGGGATCATCCACATCGCAAAGGCTAATCTAGTGGATGACCCCTACAATAAGAAAACAGTTACAGACAAAATTAAGAAAAAATTCTTTTTCATAAAAAGTATTTCTTCATGCGCTAAGGTAGATAATTAAATAGAATAACAATTAAGCATAATATAAACACTGGAACAGGGGGGTAACAGACTATGTGACCACTGATAAACAAAAGAGAGAATCTGTAATTCAATAACATCATTGAGCTAAAGAAAATTGAGGGGTTTGAACAGAGGCTCAGAATGGGATTTTGGTTCAGAGAAAGATATTATTCTGTTTGTTTTTTTTTGGGTGATAAATAATTGTGTTAGAAATGAAGGAAAGGTTAAACCCCAGACATGAACGCCATAAGTGATGAAAGGATAGACAAGAGAGTAATAAAGCATGACAAGAATGGGAATGATCACATGGTCATCCCAGAAGTCTACAAGTGCCTTGCTTGCACTTAAATTCTCTCGAGTCACGCGCATACAGTAAGCGTAACGTTTCAATTTAAAAGTTTTTAAATCGCGCGTAACATCAGCGGTTTTTTGAACTGGTGAAGGCTTAAGAATTAGCCGAAACGTCGTAGTAAAATATACAAATGAGTGACAAAAAACAACACTTTTATCAACTATGACAACAATATGTTTGTTGACAAAAGTCTCACTTTTGACAAGATACCTACTGTTTTTGATAGTTTCAAACAAAGCCCATTAACATGACTTTTCCATGTTAAGTTGGAATCAAATGTTATGCCTAGGTACTCAGTAGAGTCAACTTGCTTAAAAAGTGCATCAAAAATTTTGATTCTTAATGACTGATTAGGTTTAAGTTTACTGGAATGAAAAAGAATAAAGTTAGTTTTAAAGACATTAAGTGCTAATCGATTACATTTCATCCATTCAGCAACAGATTTTACCTCACGATTTAGGGTTGCTTCAAGGTGACTAAGGTTTTTGCTAGAAAGATAATTGTTAGTATCGTCAGCAAATAGATGAAATGTTAGTAAGCTGGAAGTATTGAGAAAATCATTTACATATAACAATAATAAAAGAACAAGAAGAAAACTTAAGCAGTTGAACTTTTTAGCCGAGTTGCCTTGTGTCATGCAACAAATGGACCCAGATTTTGTTCGGTTATTTTTAATGCATACTTATCGGGTAGAGGGAGTGGAGGGTGGGAACGGTGAAAAAGAAGATTTAGTAACTGTAGATACAAGGCTTAATTGCATGATATTTTAGGACCTATTTTTGGATTAATTGTAATGATAGTAGGCAACAGCATTCATTACTTTTTCTTAAACTTTAGTGCACAGCCCCATAAGCTATAAATAGAAAATCTATAGATGTTCGAGTTTTCGGCTTTTATGAATAAATTATCGCGTAAACTGGTCAGGATTATTTTTGAATGATCAAATTGCTTGTGTTTATTGCTCTCTTTTTCTCAGTTTTCGATTCCAGATGTGCAACTTTTTAATTGTAGGTATGGCTAATCTTCTTTTTATTTATTTTTTAGGTTTCGTAAATCTGTTTTGGGTGAAAGGAAAGGTTAATGTTTGCCAGGAGGTTTGAAAATCACAGACTAGCTGGAACGCTTTAGTGTCAATCTATTTCACTTTGTCTTTTTCTTTCCGCTTGACGTAACTTGTTTTCAAAAGCCAGTGCAAAATTAAGGCCACTTGCATACATGAAATTGGCAGTGACGAACATTACAAGTGTGTTCAATTATAGAGAAAGCATCCTTGATAGGACTAACTTTTTATACTGACATGACAAATGCGCCTTCTCTTGTCTGGAGACTCATTATATCATGGTAAAGTCTGCTTAGTTCAGCGATTGATGTAAAGCCCCTTTCAGATGAATGATTTAATTAACCTGCGCTACGACACTGCGTTTGAAAATTTTACTTTCTTCCTTTGCAAGCTGTGTTTACTCAAGGTGAGTTCAAGGCTGTGTTGAACCATTTATATTATATACAGCCAATCGGAGTGTGAGGTACAAGAAGCCGTTATACTAAGCTTAGCACGTCTACTCAGGAAAACAACATTAAAATATTAATTACAATTATTTTGCTAGCGACAAAGAGCAAAAAAATCCTGGTACGAAACCATGAGTTTTCCGCTCTCTCGCTGACTTTGAATCACAGTTGTTGACTTCTACGCGCGTCTGTTATCAAGAAAGCATTATTGGCGTTAAGTAAACAAGCGAAAGAGACAAGGTGCCATTTTTAAACAAAAAAAGTAAAAATTCACAATGATGAACACCTTGAGGATCATTTCATAGTGAAGTTTTGGGTGCCGGCTACCTTATTGATTTGAAAAAAAATGGTCTGTAAAGTGGATATCCAACAACATGCCAAGAATATTTAAACTCAATGGCCTCTTTTCAGATAGTTGTGTCCAAAAGCATCGATGTGGCTGAAGGCTTGGTGAAGTAAATTTTCATTAGACAGCGGGTGGCATGAACGTTTTTAAATTTTTAATTTAAAATTAAAAAGCTGCTTCTCTGAAGACGTAACAAATACTTCTCTACTAACGATCGTCTCCGAAACGCCTTTTGTCAAAAATAAATTAAATGTGCCATGTGAGACCTAATGACAGTCTTATTAAAATAATATAAGCTTGCAGATGTCAAGATCAAGGTAAAGCTGACAAAAAGTAATGAAAAAGCAAGAAATAATAAGAAGTTCGAAACTGTTTGTAAAGAAACTGACAGGAAAACTGTACATTAAGCCGTGAAACCAGAAGTCGCTTCAACAACTGTTCATACTTATACGATATTTGGATTTCCATTTCCGACCAATCTCAGCGAGTATTAACTTCTTACTAACCGAGCGCGAGGGCCGTACCGGGGAATATTGGCCCGAGGTTGTGGCAGTACGGACCGAGCGCAGCGAGGTCCGTACTGACAAAAACGACCGAGGGCCAATATTCCCCAGTACGGCGCGAGCTAGCTAGGTTAGTAAGTAGTTTATTATATGGCACTAGTGCTTGATTGTTTTAAGTTAACACGCACTTCCGGTCACTTGAATTCAAAGGGCTTCCTCCGTGTGTTTTTGATGACGCGAGCAACTCGAGAACAAGCTACCACGAGTTTGAAAACAAATTCAATGAACGTAAATCATGCTGAGTATAAACAAGGCTTCAATAACGATTTGTAACGGAATTTGTCACAAGTCTCAACAGCTCCAGTTTGCTGAAATTCGGAAAATGGTTTGTGTCGATCCTGCATGGAATATTTTAACTTGCGCATCACAAAACATGGATGAAGAAATGTCGAAGTTGGTTGCTTTGAAATCATTCAAACATATACACAGCTAATGAAGAGGCAGTCTAAGAGTCAATCCTCCGTCTCTCTCGATAACAGTTGGACGCTTCTTTTCATTCTCAATCTAGGCCATTCTGCGCTGAAAATTGGAAATTGTTGCGGCTTGTACTCTCGTCCGTGTTTCCTGCATTTGTTCATAAAGAATATTTCAGTGGACAAGAAGTTGTCAAGCTCCTTCGCAGGTAGGATTTTAATTCTCTCATTTGTCATACCGTAGTTACCTTACAATTAGTGTAGAAGAGTTTTCAGATCAGTAGCCATCTCCTTATGTGTGTTAGCACATTTTTGCTTCTTTATAAAATCGTCAATGGCCTCCCGACTTTCGCCGATGCCTGATTCAATCTCTACATTAGACGTTTCCATATCTTCAGGATAATAAAATTCGCTTCGTGAAAATTTGTCTTCCTCGTTCTTATCGTAAGCTCTGTAGAATATCAATCTTTTAGGTCGTTTCTCTGCGAAGAATGAGAGAATTTACACGTTTTCTTTTCGTAGTTTTGGCTGCAAATTTTGAATTTGCCGGCTTTCGAAAACAGAAAAAATGCACAGCTTATGACCGTTTCCATGGAAACGGTCCGTATGGTGAAATCCCGACCAAGAAAGAACCAATCAGAACGCTCGGATTTACCTCAAGCCTATCTTGCCATACAATAAATATTATTAGTTTGTTTTCGTTTCCATGGAGACAAAGCATGCAGGACACCTGAAATAATCAGTCGAAGAAGAAGGAACTGAAATCAACATGGCTTGCAGAATGAAACGAACTGTCGAGGTTTGTGCTAGTAATATTAGACCATTAGCTACAGCAGAGATCTCAAACGGGAAACAAGAGCCTTCATCATAACCCACTCATTGGCGATGGCAATCAGTGACAATTTTTCTACTCCTATCGTGGTTTTGTTCGCTGTGTTTTACACCTCTGTTTTTATTCTTTCGACCGTTGGGAA
>JAHPZR010009354.1:0-17500 GCA_019787425.1 Platygyra sinensis | reverse complement strand
GTGCTATGCTGGTCTCCGTTTATGATCACTCGAACTTTGATTTATTTTCACAAGGCTTCTTTTAATTTCATTTGGACAGCTTGCATGTCAGTTCTTGATTTGTCTCAATGCCGCGTTAGATCCCATACTGTACGGAGTTTTACGGTGAAAACCTTAATTAAGCGGTATTCATTGCGAGGAATTCTGTTCCAAGGATATATGTGACCAGGGTCGCTGGCACTCCAAATTGGAAAAAAATGTACATAAAACCGATCAGCTTGTTTCGTAGAAAGCTTGGGTAATACAAAATAAGATTAAAATTATCATAGTGTGCCGGGAAATACATCAACGTATCTCGGTCCACCACACTGACTTAAGGTGAAATTTTGCGGTACCACGCTGATGAAGGACGTCGCCTTAAAATGAGAACAGAAGGATTTGTTATCGTTATCGAAGTCAACGAACGTTACAAACTACATGTAACACAATTCAGATTATGAACAATGTTACATACCCGAAAATAAGACGTTGCAAAATTCATGTTTTATTCTGACTTTTATTTACTGAACAGAATAGAGTTTACAGAACTTGAATGATGCCAATTAACGCTGAAAGTGTTATATACAGTTGGCAACAACAAACTTGCAAAATTGGGCTGAGAGTTAACAAAAAATAATATAGGCAATTATCACGTCAAAGCATCCTGATTCGGAAACTTATGAAAGAACGTTTACGAGCTGGTGACATATATGGTTTGTTTTTGAATGACTAGGGGAAAAGAAAAAGAAGTGAATCCTTGGAGCCAAGACTGGCTCACAGCTGCCGGAGCTTATTCCGGTTTCTGTAGTATGAAGCGGCTAGAAGTATTTCTACTTCCCCTGGACGGGATGCTAGTCCATGGCAATTTGTTAGCTAGGTTTCCCCAACAATTCGCCGGTACCCATTTATACACCTGGGTGGAGAGAGGCACAGTGAGGGTAAAGTGTCTTGCCCAAGAACACAACAGAATGTCCTCGGCAAGGGCTCGAACACGGACCGCTCGCTCCGGAGTCGAGCGCACTAACCATGAGGCCATCCTGCCTCCCACACAAGGGGAACGAGGTTCAAAAAAAGTTTCTATCAGATGAAGAAAAAAAGCGATTATCCAGCAGGAAAACAGACACTTTGTGCAAGTAATTAACTTAACTTTGACATTTCGTTTCGTCCGTTCACTTGAGAGTTACTGTATGTTCCAACCCACCTGCAGGGTAATTGTGTATCCTTGAGAAAACGTCTGTTTGAGGATTCTTCCGGCTGAGTTTATTGAAGTTGCAAAGTAACTTGAACATAAGGCCAGCTATCATGTTTTACTGATTACATACGCGAGGTGCCTTAAGGCCCGTTTACACAGGCGATTTTTGTCGCGGCAACTCGGTGCAACTTTTGTCGCGCTTAAGCTACAACTTCAAAATCGCACGTGTAAACCAGGTGCGATTCTCAGTGCGATTTGTCGTCGCGATATCGCAGGAGTTTCGAACATGTTTGAAACTTGATGCAACTTTAGCGCGACAAAAATTGCATCGAGTTGCCGCGACAAAAATCGCCTGTGTAAACGGGCCTTTATGTAGGCCCGTAATGGGATACCACAATGTTTTCATCCACACATTTGTAGAGAGGTCTTGAAGACTATTGAGGATGTGCACATGATGTTTTCTCAGTATCTGTTGTCGAACTCATGGACCTTCAATACTGTATAAAATACAAAACATAAGTATAAAAGGGGAAACAGCAAAAATGCACAGTCAAGTCGAGTGATATTAGATTATTTCTCGGAGAAATAAATATAAGACCAATTTATATGCCTAATTGATACACTACTATGGATGTTTTCAAGATAAATAAATATTTAAACTGAAGATTAAAAATCTGAATGTTAATACAGCTGCCCTTCAGATTAAAACAATATCCAAATTGCCAAAGTCCACTTTGAAGGATGAAAGAACTCGTAAGTTACCAACTAGTGTTCATTCCAGACCCTAAACTGGATAGCATTACCTTTTTGCGATAGCAATTTCATACCTTCCGGACGAAATTGCTGGTAAGTACATTTCTCTCAAACATTTGCGCAAAATGGTCAAATTGAAGATCTGTTTGAAAGGCGACATGAATATTCTGAATTAGGTGAATTGCGTACGGCAGCCAGTCAAGGTCCAATGACCCCAAATTCAAGCTTACCTATCGCGATTTACTACAACACTTTATTTAGGAAAACATAACGTTGATGTTGAATAATTTAAATTATAACTATGATATATCCAGTCCAAAAACAAACTCAACGAAGAACTATCGCTTTCTTTCTTAATTTGTAGGCTCAGCTGCACAGTCTGGCCTTACCTAAAAACAGACAAAAGGCTCAGTAGCTTTTAAAACTGGACTTATCTCCGGTAGCATAAACGAGAACGCAAATCGGCTCCTCAGGGTAGAAGATTAGCTGATGCGACTTCTACGGGCGTCTGTCATCAAGAAAGCATTATTGGCGTTAAGTAAACAAACGAAAGAGACAAGGAGTCATTTTTAAACAAAAAGTAAAAATTCACAATGATGAACACCTTGAGGGTTATTTCATACTGAATTTTTGGGTGCCGGCTACCTTACTGTTTTGAAAAAAAAAAAATTCAATCAAGTGGATATCCAATAATATACCAAGAATATTTAAACTCAATGGCCTCTTCTCAGATAGTTGTGTCTAAAAGCATCGATGTCGCCGAAGGCTTGGTGAAGTAAATTTTCATTAGACAGCGAGGGGATGAACGTTTTTGGATTTTTAATTTAAAATTAAAAAGTTGCTTCTCTGAAGACGTAACAAAGACTTCTCTCCTAACGATCGTCTCCAAAACGTCTTTTGTCAAAAATAAATTGTGTGCCATGTGAGGCCTAATGACAGTCTTATTAAAATAATACAAGCTTGCAGATGTCAAGATCAAGGTAAAGCTGACAAAAAGTAATGAAAAAGCAAGAAATAATAATAAATTCCAGACTGTTTGTAAAGAAACTGACAGGAAAACTGTACATTAAGCCGTGAAACCAGAAGTCGCTTCAACACTTGAACTGTTCATACTTCTTACGCTGTTTGGATTTACGGCCAGTCTCAGTGAGTATAAATTATTATTTTGTTTTCTTTTTCATGAAGACAAAGCATGCAGGACACCTCTGAAATAATCAGTCGAAGGAAAAGAAACTGAAATCAATATGGCTTGCGGAATAAAATATACTGTTGATATTTGTGCTAGTAATATTACACCAGTAGCTACAGCAGAGATCTCAAACGGGAAACAAGAGCCTTCATCATATACACAAATCAACGAGGAAAATTATTGAATCAAAACCCACATTGGCGATGGCAATCACTGACAATTTTTCTACTCCTATCGTGGTTTTGTTCGCTGTGTTTTACACCTCTGTTTTTATTCTTTCGACCGTTGGGAACACATGGGTCTTGGTAACCTGTTATAAGACTTTGAAACGAAGACATTTTCCGTTTATGTGGTTATTGGCTACTTTAGCGTCTGCAGATCTCTCCTTTACTCTTCTTACAGTTTTTACCTCGGTCGGCTATTTTCATCAATGGGTAGGCGGCAACAGCACTTGTAAACTTCAGGGATTCCTTCTTGAGGCGAGTTACACAGCTTCGATCATTACACTGGTGATGATAAGTTATCACAGACGAAAAGCCCTTACAGATCCATTTAACGCTAGAACAAGAAGCTGGCCATACAGGGAATACACGAAACTAGTCATAATTTGGGGTTTGAGCTTAGCCGTCTGTTCGCCTTTGTTGTGGATTTACTTCGTAAGGACAAACAAGAACGGTAAATTGGTTTGTGTTACAAAAGCGAGGGAAGACACAAATTCAAAACTATATTACAGTTTGCATACGACGTTTTTCTTTGCTATTCCATTGCTGTACATTATTTTGACGCAGTGCCGTATTTTTCATACCCTCCGAACAAGCGTTGTTCCTATAAGTAATTTGTACATGAAGAGATCAAATCAACGGCACAGGAAGGCTGCAAAGACACTCCTTGCCTTAACTATAGCGTTTATGTTCTGTTGGTCTCCTTTTATGATCACACGAACACTACTTTATTTTCAAATGGCTTCTCCTGGACTTGTCTGGAGAGCATCTCAATTGTTGATCTTTCTCAATGCCGCTCTGGATCCGCTGTTATACGGGTTTTTTGGTGGAAATCTGAAGTCTTCTTTGCGAAGAGTCCTTCTCGGCAGCAATGATATTTTATGCTATCTTTGACGCGCCAACAGAGTTCATACAATGTCATTTGGGTAGACTGCATTCGGTAAATGCACTGACTGTGTGACCGCAACAAACCCAAAACTTCATGAGATCTCTCTCATGAGCTTTAAGCTTGAGCTTTAATTGCAGAGTTAATCTTGAGCCCTTGCTTTCCATAAGGAAAGTCTGGCCTTTATGAAGCCAGTGCTGCATTTTTTGTCAATATTAGATAGCAGGTTGCAGTGCACGTCAACTCGTTCCTAGCAAATCTAATGCAGGCAGGATTTATGTAACGCCTAAGATGACGTTGGAAAAAAATATATATGACACTTGCTCTAAGAAGACATTTTTAATTACACTGGACATCAATATCAACCCAGCAGTAAAGCAAGATTTCCATAGCAACGGAAGTCCCATACGTCAACTCGTTCCTGGCAAATCTAATGAAGGCAGGATTTATGTAACGCCCAAGATGACGTTGGAAAAAAATATATGACACTTGCTCTAAAAAGACATCTTTAATTACATTGGACATAAATATCAACCCGGCAGTAAAGCAAGATTTTCATAGCAACGGAAGTCCCATACTCTCGAGGCGGCAATAAAGCGTGATACTTTCTAGCACTTTGCAATGGTTCTTACACTAGATAAAGCTACCGCTAAAACAACTGATGGCACTTTACTTTCATAAGCATAAAAAGACATTAAAATCTCCAAAGTCAATAACCAGACTCAACACAGGCTCAGACATGCAGGTGTTAAAAGTGAAAGAATATCTAATGTAAAATTCTGAGGACTTCTCCCTTAATTGAAAATAGATGCTTTTGGAAAACAATAGAGTAGCAATTTATTTATGAACTGACAAGGAAAAATACAGCAAAGGGTTCTGTAACACTTTAGGCGAAAAATATTCACATGAGTACCCCCTGAGAGAAACGTTTCAAATGAAACAACTTAGCACACCAGGAAAAATGAAAACTTAAAGTAAGCAAAATCTTCATCTTCCGGCGATTTTAATTTGGCGTAAATCCCATGGGCAAAGCTAATTTTGTGTACTTTAATTACTTTGCTGGTGCTTCGTTCGTCATGAGTAAAGATCAATCCCGTTTGTTAGTAGTCTAAGAAACTAATTTTTTCGCAGTAATACTGAAGAGTCGTTGTCTGATAAGGTAATCAATACAGGGCCCTAATGACAACATGAAGTCCTGCCTTCACTTGATAGAAGATGTAATTCGATACGATTCATTGCAAGCTGGCATTTGCATTACACACATGCAGCCAAAAGTAAATAATAACGGAATATAAGTGCCATTAAGGAAAACAGGAAAGCTGTTAAGAAGGTAAATCAAGAACCTTTTTTGGAATAACTTGCCGGCTCTCACTCCTCTAAGCATATTTGCTAACGCTTAAGTTCAAACACTATTCTCCAAAATTTTCTTTCTATTGAAAGAAAAGCCCTGCAATATTACATTAAGGCGAAAATATTTTCGGAAAATGAGAAAGAACAGAGGCGGCTTCAGTACATGTAAATAAGCCTCAAACATCAGGAGACATTTGATTTGAAAACTTGAGAAGAAATTCAGCCGTCGACAAAAGATGGCACTGAAGGACTGAAGTTTTACGTCGATTGTAGAAAGTGTGACTGCAGCATTACAACAAGGTGAAAAATATTTGTGGAAAACTGGAACCAAACAGAGCCGCTTCAGTCAATAATCATCAAACATCGGGAGACATTTTGAGCATTTGAAAACTTGAGAAGCAATTCAGCCGTGCGTCGACAAGGAATGGTACTGAAGGGCTGAAGACTTACGCCAAATTTAAAAATGCGAACATTTATAGATCAACTTTTATTTTAACTCGCATTTACAAGGTAGCCGGAATGCCTAAATATCTCCAAGAAATCTTATGTTTTATTTTCCAACTGCACTTCGTAGAGTACAAATAACATGGTTTGTTTTGTTAACACTTATCCACTGGATAGGAATTTATTCAGCAATAGCTCTCTATCTGCCAGATAAATCACTATCCAGTGGATAGCTTGGTTTGTTACGTTTTGTTTTGTTTAACAGTTATTCATCGAAGTGGAGGTGAATAGTTAACAACTATTCACCGAAGTGGAGGTGGCCAGTGGTGGATATTTACCGAGCCGCGAAGCGGCAAGGTAAATATTCAACGCTAGCTACTGACACTGAGGTGAATAGTTGTTTAAGTATATACTAACACAGTGAGATAACATACACCACAAAAAAATTAATTTGGATGATTTCTTTACTTGTCACGGATGCAAACCAGGACGCCATCATTTCCCGAGTTGCTCGGAGGTAAATAGCACAGGATATTCGGAGTTTGACGAGCCAATCAGAGCGCGCGTTCAACGCCATCCACTGTTTTAGTATACACTAAAATATATCTTGTTAGACGTTTTGTTGTGTAGTATCGCTGAGTATATTTACGAGTTGTGCCGTATTTTGACGAGCCCGTAGGGCGAGTCAAATTACAAACAACAGTAAAAATTCTCAGCGACATTACACAACAAAACGTCTTAAAAGAGCTTTATTATCCAACACACCAAATAATTATGTTTCGCGGATATTTACGGGGAATGCACGACAAAAGTATGCGAAGCGGAACGGGATTTTTTTTTTTTTAATGCAAACCTTTTTGCAGTATTTATCTAAACAACATTATTTTTACATTACACAAAATAATAAGAATTAGTATATACACACTCAGTGATCTTGGTGTTTTAAGCAATCTGATTGGTTCGCTATCTCTGGCTAATGAGCATTATTCACCCCCTACCGAGTGAATAATGCGTAAGCCAAACAAAGATAAAGCATTCTTTTGAATAAAGCATATTTTTGATTCACACTGATTTGAACAGTGTTTAAGGACTATTATTCTGGACTGTCACGAGGTTTTTTCGAAGATTAACTATAGATTTTCCATGTTCAAAGATTCTGTAAATAGTTTCGCGAATTCGCGTATGCTTTGTACCGCTTGCACGTTTTCCACGCATGAATTGAGAGGTCAATTAAATCGATTTTTAATGGTTTCCTTCTGAAATGTTGTTGAGATCACTTCCTGTGTATATACTAAAACAATTATTCTTCTCAATTTCGGTGAATAGTGGCAGAATATTTACCGAGCCGCGAAGCGGCTCGGTAAATATTCTGCCACTATTCACCGAGATTGAGAAGAATAATTGTTAATTATTATTTATACATTATTATTTATACATCATTATTTTTACAACACAATATAATAACTAAATTGAAAATATATGGAATAAAGGAAAGAAATACTGCTTATAAAGTTATTGACAATTACATACTTTTAATTAAGATTAAATCAAATTTAAATCAAATGAAATACCTCAAACATCTCCCATTTCTTTTTAAACTGGCGGATCTTATTTGTCTTAAAGGCTATGTATTTTTCTGTTTCATATTTGATTTCCAAAATTTTCTTGAAATGATAAAAGATGGGAATAATTCCCTTACACCTACAGGTCCACAGACACGTTTTTCTTAAAATTACTATATAGTTAATCAGATCCATTCCCTCTTTCAGAATGCCTATCATAATGTCACGTATCGAGAGGCACTCGCAACTTCCAAGCCTAATTAATATACAAGAGGACACCATATTCCAAAAACACTTGGAAAAAGAGCATTCAAATTAAATATGATGAATGGTCGATTCTCTTTACAAAAGGTGCAGTTTGGATTTGATACGTACCCTATTTTAAAAAGACGATCATTTGTGTAGAGGATGTAATTTAACACTTTGTATTGAAAAGAGCGTACATACGGTTCGCTAGCAACCCTCAAAGGTAAAAGATAAACTTCTGAAAGTTGGTCTTCTCTTAAATAAAATTTGCTGACTGAGTTTATCCCATTTCCTAGGTTTTTCGTATATCAATTTTATCAAATGTTTATAGTAGTTTTTACATTTGTAATTTTCCAAATCAATGACGGTCTTGAAGTTTTGTATGTTAACACGTAATTTTGATGGAACAGACTGTCTCAGACCAGTCCAAACCAAAAAATTAGAATTTGTTAAGCCTTGCTCTTTCATTGCTCTAAATGACTCTGTATTTGTCATGTCATAAAGTAGATAGCACGTGGTCACGATGGAGCGAAGTCGTGTCTTACTGAGCTCCGACTGAAATTCAAAATTTTTCTTATTTAAAATGAAATTGCTTCGAATAATGCTTCATGTCAGGTAAACGTTTACGATCCGGAAAGCAAATGGCAATTTTAGGAAGCCATAAACAACGTGAACACGAACCGCCGAAGGAAAGTAGAAAGGTGACGCTGACACACGACGACGCCATGACTGCTGAAGTTCTGCAAGAGTTAACGTCCATGCGGAATGACCTCACCGGTCAAATAAGGAAACTAAGTGCAGATCTAACTGACTTCCAGCAAGACACGAACGCCAGGTTAGCCAAGATAGAAAGTGTAATGTCGAAAATTGACGAGATAGATAACCTGAATAACAAAGCCCAAGTACTTGACGAAGAGGTCGACCGAATTAAAGTTTCTTTAACCTCTACAACAACAACAACAACAACAACAACAACAACAAAACTTTATTAAAATTAGAAATACAAGAAATTACATTAGTTTCCCCCCGCAAATAGCTTATAAACTAATCGAGGCGGGGAGATCTGAAGACATTTCTACGAAGTCTACGGTTGAAGCGATTGACAGCAAAATGGAAGACACCTTTAAAAAACTTCAGGAAAGTAACAAAGAACTTAAGAATAAACTGGAACACTTAGAAAGATACTCCCGCGACTTCAATATTCGCCTGATAGGTGTTGAAGAAGAAGAAGAAGGTGAAGACTGCATGGCTATTGTTTCGGACCACTTCACACGTCTTGGCTTCGAAGAAGCTCGTGGAGAATTAGAAAATGCTCATCGCACAGGAAGAAGACAGGAGGGCAAACCCAGGCATATTATTGCGAAATTGTACGGTAGACCATTCAAGAGGAACCTACTTCGAGCCGCGAAGAACCCACAGAAGAAAAACTTGCTTAATGGAGTAAGATTAGTCGAGGACTTCACACCCGGTGATTTCGAACTCCGAAAGAAAGCTCTACCAATGATGAAAAGAGCTTTTGAAGGAGGCAAGAAAGTACGTTTTACAAAAGGCAAACTGTTAATCGACGGTAAGGCTGTTCCGGTACAATAATTAGATAAAAATAGAATAAACTAGTATGAAGCAGCTATTATAAAGTAATATACTATTTGTTTTGGTTACACTCACTTCGGAGCGAAGCTAAGATCAGCGTATAAACACCGGGCAATGATTGAGGCCAAAACACTAGTGACGCTTGTGCATTGCTGCACATCCGCGAATTTTCAAAGTGTGTGCTTGGTGTTATTCATGTTCTCTTTCTTCGTTTTATTTTTTAATGTACTTTTCGAACCATATTATTTCTTTACCTCAAACACCTCAAATCGTGATAACATTAGATCTACAATTTTCAGTTTAGCGACTTGCTATTTGTTGATATCCATTCCCTCTTCAGAGTATAACTTTTTTATTAGCATTATCCTTTTTTGCTTTTATTCAGTCAAATGATTACGGGTAATCTTATTTCACTAAACATCAGAGGCATCAGCAACTTTCGAAAACGAAAAACAATTTTAACCTGGTGCAGAAAACAAAAAGCAGATATTATCTTTCTACAGGAAACTCATTCGACCGAGAAAAATGAAGCCCAATGGAAAAGGGAATGGGGCGCTCCATTCTTCTGCTCCCACGGGGCCAACAACGCCCGTGGGGTTGCGATTTTGATTCGAAATAATTTTGATTGTATCGTTGAACAAAAAGTAGCTGACGCATATGGCAGATTTCTCATATTGAAAGTGCTACTCAATGGAGAAGCGGAACGGGATTGGCGCGGGAAATCCAGCTACCTGATTGGTCAACGGCAGGAAACCTGTTTAACCGGTCCTCTGGAGTACAAATACCGCGTGATATTTGTGCTCGTTTTGGGCGTTATTTGTACTCTGCGAAGTGCAGTTGGATGATAGCCTCCATTTGGCGCGAAAATATTCTCGGATATTTGTCCGCGGGCATTATCTGTTCCGAGAAGCGAACAGTTTTCAGAGAGCGTAGCTCGAGGAAAGCTGTGAGCTTCGAGGAACAGGTAATGTCCAAGGACAAATATCCGAGCCAGGAGGGAGGGGTCAACTTTGTTTGTGCGGCAATGCGATTGCGCGGCCGATGATCTTAGCCATTATGACGTCACAAGTGAACCGGTCCGAGAGGTTCAATGGCCGCCAAAATATGACACCAGGAAAAGTTTTTCATTCGATGATTGCTCAGAGAATTTGAAAGGAAGCGATCAACAGACTGCAGGAATAAAATGACCTGTTAATATTGCGATCAAAAATACTTTGGTTTTCAAAAAGTAGATGTCGGAAGGCGCAAAAACGAGCACAATTTCGAGAGCGCTCAATTGAAACCGCGGTTGAAAAGTTAAGCTTTATGCCCTTTTCTTGGGCGATATCTGGAGAACAAAACAATGAACTACACGAACACAGGAATATGACCTTGATATGGTTTAAAACGTTTGATTGGTGATGAAAACGACTCATTAAACATATGCATAAAAATGATCAGTGGGTTTAAACCCATTATTTTGTGAACGATAGCGCGGACCTATGGAGGACCTGCTGATCAAATTACACTCGAAAACCTCGGAATATTTGGCGGGAACTGCTCCCCTACAAAGACATTTGAACTATCAAGTCATATGCTGGGTTTGAAAGTAAATAATGTACCAATAAGTTATTTTTCGTCGCTAAATTATCGGCAAAACCGTCGAAGATAACAACATTTTCTTCTGCGAGGCGAGCCAGCTGACGCAAGCTACCGAGCAGACGTTGTGTGGATATTTAAGCTGCTAAACTGATATAACATCCCTGTGCAGGAGACCTAGATGAATCAGTTAATATTCGGAATATCATGAATGAGACCTGTTGGCAGAAATGTGCTTCATTTCATTTCAAAATGCTCGTTTAATATAAGATCGCAGCAGGATCTGATTCCTCGGGCGTCCGCATACAGCGCAGGGAAAGTAATCCTAAACTGTCCTAAACTGGTGCTTTGGGTTTATAATTTTTTATCATTTCTTACAGTGAGTTCACTTAAAATAAACCTGTATAGACTGTAAAAGAAAACTGTGCAGGATGTGATATGAACTAAAAAAATACAGAATTTGGTTACAAGCAGCTAGCGAATCAATTCAAGAGGAAAGAAAATATGAACAGGGACACTTCCTAATACCTATGCTAAGTCATTGGCTGGAGTTTTCTAAGGGTATCTGTCTTGAGAAACTGTAATAGCTTTACTGCCTCAAGTTTGAAACGGCAATCAATTATTTTATTATACTTTATGCTTTTAATTTTCATCATAAATCCTATGTAAATAAAGATAGCTTTAACAATTATTTTGCATTAAATTTAAACTTACAAACAAATAAACAAACACTTTATTTATTTACCGAGGGTGAAATACATTATTACCGGTTACCTGGTAGTTTACAAAATGGCCCCCCAAACCTACAAAGAAATATACTAGGGAAGAGTATCACAGAGGCTGCACTTGTAAAAATAAACCCCAAGCATGATTTCTCCCCAGCTCCTTCCATCCTGGGCTCCCATTTACTTTTTCCATTGATGAGTTTATTATTGGCTTCAAGAGAATGCATCATGCAAGTGACAAGTAAACATATTTGGCAAATACCCCCAAAAACCACACAAGATAGGTTTTTAAAATGTTTAATTGACAGTATAATGACTATAAGTAGATGGTTTTCCATGATAATATTATTGTATTGCAAGAAACGGGACCTGCTTGAATGGTCTTTCAAAAGCAGTGGAAGATGCTGTTTACCTAAGGTTTGAAAAGATCAAATAAGTCTCTCATTAATATTATTTACCAACTGGAGTAAATGTTTATATGACCTGTCCCTTCCCTCATTTGTTTTATAGCACTCCTAACTATATTCAACAGAAAATGTAAACTTAAAAGATAAATTTCTTGAGATCTAGCACCAGGAATTCAATGTGTATTAAGCATTAAAAAATGTAATTCTCTCAATAAAATGAGCCAACCTCATCCACTGTTTAAGTTATGTCCACGCAGATACAATATAATATGAAAAAGGCTTTAGTAATCCTGCTGGGACAACTTCATTTCAGCTAAACACTTGATAAAGTTGCCTCAAAGGAGTCTGATAGGATTTTCTCTAATACCCATGACCAGATAAATGGGGCCTTGTACTATCTCCTCCACAGAGGCTCCATACGGGAAACTGAATAGGCCTTATCACGGTTTTCGACATCATCTTGACGGGTAGGCAAAGCGGTCAGATTACAGTGTTTGTTTGGGAATCTGACCACAAGTAACTTTTTCCAAAATAGAATTTTGCACAAGTTATGAATTGCAATGTTAAAATACTAGGTAGAAGATTGTATTCACCAAACAATTTTGGAGGATATAGCATAACTAGAAGATGCTCAGTTAATAATTTAACTTTCCATACATTTGTTTGTAAAATTTGACTGGTTAGATGGATGTCTAGATGCAGTTTGTGGGAAGAAAAAACAGACAAAAGTATAAAAAAATTAACTGAATCTTCTAGCCTAGACTGCGAGCAGTCTCTCTTTTGCTCGAAAATCCGTAGGGAAAATGAGCGTGACGGCATGCGTGACATACGAGCGGCCAGTGGAGAAGCCGCGAGCCGCGAGTAGCGTGGGCGTCGGAAGACGAGCGAAAAGAGAGACTGCACTGGTTTCATACAACGATTTGGATGCTACTTTGACAGGTCGCATCATTCACACTTTGACAGTTTTGACAGTTTTGAATATGATACTCCGGTGTCAAATTATTTTTCGCGGGAAACCGAATTTTCATTTGCAAGATGCGATGAGTGGTGCTACGCCAAAGAAGCCTGTTTCGAGCAGGGCTAAAAAAAGAAATAACGATCAGCCGTGAGTGGCTGACTTTTGTCGTCTGTGCAAGTGTTCGTTTAAGACGGTTTATGGGAATTTTCCCTCGAAAAGCACGTCCAGCGAACTATCCAAAGACCCACAGCCAAAGACCCACAGCCAAAGACGTCGTACATCAGTACGGAAAATATTTTTAATACGTCCTGTCGAAATGGCGAAGAAAGAGATTCTCTCAAATCAATTTTCGACAAGCTTGAGTTTACAGTATTGCAAAGTAGCTCACTTTCACCTCGTATGTGCCGAAAATGTGCCACCAAAGTGAGAAATGCGGAGCCTGTCATCGAATTAATTCGAAAAGAACTGAACCGATCACACCATTTATTTGAACGTGACCAGCAAGAAGAAAGCCTAGACCAGGACAAGGAAAATGTCGAGAAAGAAGGGAGGTTCAAAAGAATGTCTAAATCGCCGCACGGCTCACAGAAGCATAAAGTCTTCAGGATCGCGAGCGCGAAGAGAAATGATCTCGAACCTAGTAAAGAAAAACGACCGGCACTGGCTCGGAGATCACTAGCAATGGAAAACAAAGTAGAAGATGTTCGTGAGCATATGTTGCGGGACAAAATGGTTGAAGAACTGACAACGTTAGAAAGCGAAGTTCCGGCGAAGAGAAAGGCTTCCGTGAAAGTCATCGTTTCTGATTCACGAATGACCGAATGAATTACTTGTGACTCGAGCGGCCTATACTAAGTGGGTCTCACCTTCTTTAGTACAGGCCGCTCGAGTCACAAGTATGCACAAAGAACGCTAACTTTGGTTTATTTTATCTTAAACGCGTTTTGGTTTGAAGCAGAAGTACAGAGTTTAAGACGTAGGCAAGATGACATATTGGACGTAGGCGAATCGACTCTAGACGTAGGCGAACTGACAGTAGGCGAAACGACTCGTAGGCGAAACGACCGTAATTCGTCAGAACACCTAAACGAGCCTAATCAAGCACATTTTGCTGCACAAATGGCAGCAAGTTGTAAACACGCTATTTAAAGTCGAGGAAGCCCTTCCTCATCTACAAGATGCTTTGACGAAAGCGGTGAACCGAGAATTCAAGTGGTTTTGCCACTCCAGCTCCACGCTAACCATGAAATCGCCCGAAGAAATTATGAAGTTTACCAACAAAGCTCTATTGAACGAAGCATCGAGGAAATGCCCAATTTATTATTCCTGTATTTTGGGTACCGCAGGATTAATCGGGAAGAAAAAAGAAATGGATTGGAAGACGGTCAACGCCACGGCTGCTGCTACCGCTGTATTAGCCAGGAAAAGAAATTCCCGAATGTCAGCATTTGCTTACCGGATGTCATCAATCCTTCTTCACAGTGGCGCAAAAAGTGCAGATTTCACCAGACTCAACCGCCTCGGAATCTGTATGTCTCATCAGGAGACGGTACGAAAGCAAAAGGAAATGGGAGAATCCTTCGATGCTCGCGTTCTTCAATGGAAAGAGGCGGCCGAAAAAGAGAAAGCGACTAATAATGTCCAAGCGAATCCTGCTAAAGAATAGCTTTGATAAATGAGGCTTTTGCCAAAACCAGTTGGCAAAACAGCGAAAACATCTTTCTTCTCAAGGAGAGCAATTACGGCTTGTTCCTGTTCCTTCTTTAGTTTAATTCCCCCAATTTCACCTCGCATACACGTTGCATGATCTCAGCCATATTGTATTCCTTTGTTTACTACAATTTCGCGCGCCGAAGCTCATCAAAGCAATTTCGATGACAGATACCTGTCATCAATCAGAGGGCAACCAATCAAAATACTCCGTCACCAGAGTGCCGGGCGTTCAACTCGTTGTATGAAACCAGTGCAGTCTCTCTTTTCGCTCGTCTTCCGACGCCCGCGCTACGTACGGCTCGCGGCTTCGCATATTACGCTGGCACGCAGATGTTGTTTCGAGTTCTTCCTTTCGTGTTTCCCTACGGATTTTCGAGCAAAAGAGAGACTGCTCGCAGTCTACTTCTAGCCAAGAATATCATATTCCCATTTTCATTGCAGCACTCAACCCTCTATTAAAATAAACTCTACAGTCTGCCTCCTATGGCTACCTTTTGCATTTTGACCACCGTTTTGCAGTAGGCAGGCTTGAGTCTTAAATAATTAAATAATTAAGCTTAAGTTATTGTTTGTGAAAGTTCTCATTTCCATCTTTTTGGAAAATATTTCTGTCTGCTACTTCTGTTGCAGAATATGTGAAAAGGTTTTAATTTTGTGAAAGAACAATCCGAGCACGATCGCGAGGTCCAAATATTTCATACTCAAATGGACTGATCATTTTTACGGCTGATTCTTCCAAATCATCTTCGATTACAATGATTTCTTGAACATATAAGCTATTTTGTGACACGGTTACATGTTTCTTTGGGTCACCGATCTCGTAAAAAGGCAATTTTACGAGACGAATAGTCAAACTTTTGCACTAAATATTTCCACTCGACAGCGATGACTGTAGTACTTTAAAGGAAATTTATTTTACCAAAATAAATGATTTTATGTAGCTTGTGACGTAACTAGGCCCAGTACTTGTATGCGGGAGTTTCTGTCATCCGGGACTTATATATTGCTAGATGTGGTCCACCTTCTCGTGTGTGCAGCATTCTCGGCAAGTGAAGGGAATTTTTTGAGTCCAGTACAAGTTGGTGCCGCATCCAGACTAAACTATCTTTCGTCGTAGCTGGAAATAGCGTGATGCCGGACTAATACTCCTGTTTTTTAAGATAAGTACAGGATTATTGCTGGATGTATGAACATAACCTTTGTTTCGCACGCTAGATCACTGAGGCACCATGTGTTTGTATTCTGTTCGTAAAAGTTGAGCGGTCTAGCCCTTCTTATACTTAGTAATACGGTAAAAAAGGGGGCTATGTGTGCCATTAACGCCTTTTTTATTTGATGGCTAAGTAAATCCTTTATTTCGCAGCGTTTGTTTGTTTATACCGCCTCTGGAACGTTTTTGTTTCCTCGATTATTTAATTATGCGTAAGGTTAATTTGCAAATTATCGTACACAGCATTACTTGATACAGCATCTTGACATGTATTTGTTATCTAGCCCCTTTAGCTGACCAGTACAGGTATAGATGATTTCCAATTTGTCAAAACATAGTGTCTCGTACAGTATAAAAAGGATAGTTTGTCATAATTTTCAGATCCTCACTATCCCCCCTTTTGGAACAGCTTTTGGACCACCATTTTCACCATTTGCACACTTACTGTATTGTTGTTAGGGCTTTTTCCTTTTTTTTTTTTCTCTACTGATCATTACCTGGGGGTAAACTGCTTACTGTTTGGCTGGGGCCGAGGGCAATTAAGGATTAATTTCACGAGTATTTTCAAAGTTTTCACAAAATTGCCTGAGTCGCGAAGCGACGAGGGCAATTTGGAAAATTCTGAAAATACAAGTGAAATTAATCTGCCCGAGAGCACTTGCGATTACTTGTTTATCAAAGGACAACTTTCAAGGTCTTGACGTCGCGTAAAACGGGTTTGCCGGTTGTCATTATTTAACGGGCTAGCAGTAGCACGGGGAAAGCCTACTATAATAGTAAGCAAAACCGTCAAAGCAAGTCAAATTCACTCAAAGCAATTTCTTTCCAAACAAAACTTTAAGCAATCTAATTTTATGCACCTGTTTTGCGAAGTTTGCAACGGCGTAAATTAAATTGGATCATCGCTCGATGATAGACGTAAGCATATCCAAACGAGCTCTAATAACTTCTTGAATCCAAAACTGTCCTTTCCACTGTAAAAACTTCACGTACCAACACAATTTACGCTGTTTTTTACGCCGATATGGTGAGCCAGCAATACTAATTATGCCCGGTTTAAACGTCGCATTTTACATGCGCCGAATCAAATACTAATTTTAGTCGACTCGAATGAATACATTCGGCTGATTTGATTTAAACGTCGCATTTTTTGAGATATGTCCAGGTTTGACCCTAATTAGATGCACGCGAATTTCAATAAGCGTCACGAAGTGTCTCCTTGCTCTTCTCCCCAACTTTAACATCACTCGTTACTCGGAATACAGACAATTAATGTCATAAAGTGTCCCCCAAATGCTGCTCCTCAAGTAAGGATTAACAGCTGCATTTACCCTAAGATAAAAATAACACTAACCTTTACCCTAACCTTATTGTTAGAAATAGATAGCAAAGGCTTAGACTTAAAGGGACACTTCGTGTTAGATGTCAAAATTCGCCGTGCATCTAATTAGGGTCAAA
>JAHPZR010009352.1:35000-39907 GCA_019787425.1 Platygyra sinensis | reverse complement strand
TCATTATGACTAAGAAAGTCACGAAAGCGCGCGCGTTTATTTGCACTGTAGTGTAAATTAAATATGAACGGTGAATTGCCCTGCCCTCAGCCAATCACAATGAAGTAATTTTCTCAGTTATATAATGAAGGAATTTGAGAAATGTACAGCACCCAAATGATCCCCGATGTGCACCGCAAATAATCCCGCCGGAAAACATGGAATGCATGGAGTGTGGTTTCATGATTTAGTATAAATCTACTAGCGTTCTATCACCAATGACGTTCTATTCTGTGATAGATAGTGAGTAGCGTAGCAGTGTGCCCTTGTTAACAAAATAACAGCACTTCTTGGCGTTCTCGAGGTGTCTAAAGAGGATTTAGATAAAATTTTGAACGACTAGTAGATTTATACTAAAACGATTAGATTGTTCGCTCTCGATTTCTATGCGTGATAGTTGACTCGGGCTGCCCCCTCGTCAACTATCACGCGACAGAAATCTCGAGGTCATAATCTAATTATTTAATAGATAGGACCCTGCGCTCCCTCCGATTAGTCGAAAACCTATGTTTTATCAGATTTTAGAAAACGCGCGCTGATTGGTTAAGAATCGTGTTTCTATTAGATTATGAGCTCGAGATTTCTAACGCGCGATAATTGACGAGGGCACAGTCCGAGTCAACTATCACGCATATAATTCGAGAGGGAATAGATAGTGAGTAGCGTAACCAATCACAGCACAGTATCCGTGACAGAACTGACGCTAGTAGATTCTTAAACAATAGACCACCGGTTTCCATGGTTTATAGGCTGATAAACCACGCGGGATGTTGAAACAACACCCGAAGAATTCGTAAATCACGAGCCGCACACGATTGATTTCGAGTGTTCTACCAACATCCCAAGTGGCTTATCAGCCTATAAACTATAGCAATTTGTGGTCTATCGCTTTCATGTAATAATTGAGAAGATGCGCGATTTTTCCATGGGTTTACTGGCACAATAAATCATAGCTGATTTACCACTCAGCGCGCGCATTGATTTGGTTACTATATAAATACTTATTAACAATTAGATTAAGAGCTCGAGATTTCTATCGCATGATAGATGACTAAGGCGCAACCCGAGTCAACTATCGCGTTTTATAGTTCACCACTAAATTTTCTCCGATTCTTGTTGGTTTAAATTGATCAAGTGACGCGATAGTATAAGTCCGCAGCGAGACACTAGGGAACTTAAGCAAACCGCGACGGCAACAGGAACGTCGCCAAACAAAATAAGCAGAATAATAGCTGTGCACTTGAGTTATAAATCTTTGTACATTTCTTTGCCATTCTCTGCCACTCTGCCAAACAACGTGAAATCACCAAGTTTCGCGTATTTTGGAGAACCCAGGCCTCGACGGCAAATATTTTGGATTTCCTTATGGAATTGATCGCTGGCATTACATATTTAGTTTGATCAGGTTTTTAGACAGATTTGCGCTCTGAGCGGGTTTAGTTACTTACGAAATTCGAGAGTAAAATTTAAATCCATTCAGTTTTTGCTAGGCGTCTCCCCTGACGTCGCCGTCGTCAGTGCTTAAGTTCCCTAATATCAGCCCTTTCAGTTCGCCACTAAATTTTCTCCGATTCTTATTGGTTTAAATTGATCGCGTGACGCGATAGTGTTCATCCGCGGAGAGACACTAAGCCCTTATGGTTCACCACTAAATTTTCACCGATTCCAATTGGTTTAAATTGATCACGTGACGCGATATCACTATCAGCCCATTCACTACTTGAACAATACCGTAATGCACCTCTTTTACCCCCCAAAAGTTTTGCATACTCATTGTTTGAAATTTCGCCTGGGACATGAACATGTCCCAAGAGTAATTCAAAACAATGCCTATGCAAATTTTTTGGGGGTAAAAGAGGTGTATTATGGGATTTGTGCAAGTAGAGAATAGTGCCCGTCCGAGGTAAATGCCCGGGTGGATAGTAGTCGTCCGTGAAGATTTTTGGGTAAACAAGTAGGTTTATAGGAAATATACAATTGAAATTGTATCAAGTGGGTTCTTGTCTGCTTTCTTTTTCATATTTTACATTTGACTTTAACGGCTTTCATCTAAAAAAGTTGAAAATAACTGATTCAATAAGACTTTTGAACTGGCGCGCGGAAGAAAATTTAGTGGTGAACAATCAAGACAATAGAGTGTTTATGTTTCGGAACTATAGATATGGATAGTACTTGTCCTTTAAAATTTTTCTGTCAACAAGCCGGTTTGAAGAAAATAACTGATAAACAATTGAAATTGTATTAACCGGGTTTTGTCTGTTTTATTTTTCGATTTTTACATTTGGCTTTCAAGGCTTTCATCTCAAAAAGTTGGAAATAATTCAATTGATTTTTGAACTAGTGCACGGGAGAAAATTTAGTGGTGAACAATTAAGACAATAGAGTGATTATGTGTCGGAACTGTCGGTCTGATAGTTGCCCCTTGGAAATTTGAAGTTCTTAAAACTAGCATATTTGCCCTCTAAAAACATCAAATTTCCGCGGGGCAACTATTAGCCGATAGTTTCTTAACAGAAACACTCTACTAATTAAATAGAAATCGAGAGCGAAAAATCCAATTGTTTTAGTATAAATCTACCAGTTGTTCAAAACTTAATTTAAATTGTCTTCACAGACACTTCGAAAAACGCCAAGAAACGGCCGTCGTTTTGTTAACGTGGGCATGCTGTTACGCTACTCACTATCACAGATTACAGGGAGCAAACAATCTTGCTGAGTAGGGATAGAGTAAATAAAGGAACGAAAAAAATGAAAAGTTTACCTTTGTCTCATGTTGTCATCTTTTAGCTCACGATATTTTACTGGGAAAACTGCTGCTTACAAATCCTGCAAAACACTGTAGCGCTAAACTCGTACCTAGGCCTTTCCGCGCTCAAGCAAAAAAAAATTTGGTTTGTATAAAATTTGACAAGGGAGGCAACTCTTTGCCAAAACATTTTGAACGCACTGCCAATATTCGTTCGAATCTCTAAATTTCGTTGCTTTCACGAAACCAAACAAACACAAAAAGAGGTCAGAAGGTTTCTCCACCCTTTTTTTTTTTCCTACAACTTGGCAGAATTTGTTTTCGAATACTTTTGCGACAGTGGGAGAATTTACGCGACTCTTGAAAAGTTTTGTCTCAATTCGCTTTTCGCAACATGATCGTACCGTTACTCAAATCCCAAACACGTCATCCAGCGCGCGCTCGTGCTCCTCTCCCTCTCTCACATAGGTTTTTTGATGTAAAAAGTTTTTACAAAATCCTTCCCCTTCTCCCAATTGTTAGGGACGGGTCAAAAAGTACAGGGGGGGGGGGGGGGGTGGGCCGGAGCATTTCAAAATGTGGTGGTCAGAAAACACATGACCCACCCCTTCCATTTGGCACAAAACGGAGTGACCCACCCCTAAATGAAGGTTGAAAATCACATGACCCACCCCCTATAAGACATGACATTTTTGGTTGCATAATCCGACAAAATAACTTTTTGTGGATGAAATTGTGGTGTTATTTACGTTTTAGATTTCTTTCTTAATAATAATACAAAATCAATGAAAAATAATATTGTTTTTCATTACCCTTGCAACTTTAAGTCATGACTGTAAACTCTACTAAAGAAAACTTGACCTTTTACTTTTCACACTAGGCCTCAAGGCACGTAGAGCAGTGATCCATCTAGAAAACGGCTGTAGCGAGTCCTGGGAGTACATGTAATATAGCCAGACAACTCCCAGATCTTTGTGCATGTGTTCCGTACCCTTGGGGACAAGTAGTATGTAGACACCATATCATAGCAACTCTTCGGCCTTCGTATCTTAATTAAAAATATATCACCACTGTTTGCGTCATATTTTTAATGATGTAGACACAAGTTGACCATTTGGTGTTCCTGAATACCAGTATGTCAACCGAGTGCAGTATTTGAAATATTTCTGCCCTGCGATTCCCTGCTCAATCCGTTAGCTTTTGTACAGTCAGATTTTACAATACATAAATTGTCATCTCTATTGTACACCAGCCAAGTGTCCTTTTTCAAATACGGCTCGAAAAGTTTTTGTCCTTTGTAACAAACAATAAAAGCAAGTGACGTACTTGAACACCAACCCATGGTCTGCCAAGTGCCTTACGCATAGTGTGGAGCTGGGGGTTTAATAAAGGGGTGCTTTGCATCCGTCTTGGCAGTAAAGGGCAGACTACATAGGGCTCTTAGTCCTATTTCTGCCTGTCGGCTATGCCATACTGATGAGACCTAACAAGGCAGAAACAGCTGCCCATGGGTGCCACTGCCTGGGTGATATGGCTGTGCGCATGCCAGATCGTGGATTGGTGCTTGAGTGTGTCACTTCTCGATCTGTGTCAAATGTGTGCCAATTCCTTCCCCCCCCCCCCGAAAAAAAAACAGGATGACCCACCCCTAAGGGGGAGCTGAAAATTGAACGACCCACCCCTTACCAAGGGTTCAAAAACTGATGACCCACCCCCTCTCTGCTCCGGCCCACCCCCCTCCCCCCAATACTTTTTGACCAGTCCCTTATCACAAAATCTCGCTAAAACGCTTCTGGTATTAGCTCCCAACATGTTGTTTTCGTGCGAAGATCGGGCGACCTCGCAAGCGCAAGATAAACTGCGAACAGGGGAGGTGTTTGTAAAGTTTTGTAGTGTCAAAAAAGCATGTGTGGGGGATGGGTTCAGCCCCTGCATGGGGCGGGAAGAAAGGAGAGTTCAGGGACTGGACTACCAACTAGTGGACTAATGCAAATCCTGCATTTTGATTGGCTACGCTACTAGGGGACTAATAGTAATGGTCATCGAGTAGCGAAATTCGCCGGTTTTTCTTTCTTTTTTTTCACCAAATAAAAATATCTTCAACTTACATTTGCTAACTTTA
>JAHPZR010009352.1:7500-30000 GCA_019787425.1 Platygyra sinensis | reverse complement strand
GGTGAGCTAAAAATTAGAAAATTGTTCATTCTTTTCGTACCTTTCTTTGTTTTCCTTACTCTCATCCTCACTCCCCGTTGCCGATTCCCTACCAAACCACTGTTATTCAAACGCGAAAGATCTCTTTGAGAGTAAGGGGGAAACAAAGGAAAAACCCAGACAAACTAGTGTATGAAAATCCTCGCCGGCTCGTTTATGTAAGTACAGACGCCATTTTGGTTGCCTCGACGACACCGACGTCATGCGTCACGTGACAGAATGCGCCCTTCACCGCGCCCCGCGTCCATCTTGAATTTCTCGCTTCGGGAGTTTCAACAGGTTCATCCGTTTGATATCCTCCTTAGATTTGCCCATCGAAATGGCTGACCATGACCAATGTGTCTACATGGCCAAACTGGCAGAGCAGGCGGAGCGCTATGATGGTTTGTAGGCTTTTCTTGTTCGCTTTTTGTTTGTTTTTTCGCAGAGAGTTGTAAAGATAGCTAGGTAAGCTTAATCTTTGGAATTTTGCTGTATGCTAGTCAATTGATGTATTCCAATCTATATTATTGTCTGTTTAAACTTTCGGTTTTTTTTTTAAATGCGGAGCAAAACTTACGATGGACAATTAAGGAAGGATTTCGTATTTGAGGCAATATGCCATATCTGTCGAAGTTTGACAGGCGATAGCTTCCTTAGGTTCGGATCTGTACAGTATGGAGTGTTTACCTGTCGCTACACATTTTTGGTTGAGTTTTTTTAAAGGAATTTATTTACCTCCTCTTGCAGAAATGGTAGAATATATGAAGACAATTGCTAACGAAAAAGGCCATCTTGAGATAGAAGAGCGCAATTTGCTCTCCGTAGCCTACAAGAATGTCATTGGAGCGAGAAGAGCTTCGTGGCGTGTACTTTCGAGTCTGGAGAAAAACCAGCAAGACCCATCGAAGACCGCCGATATAAAATCGTATAGAGAAAAAGTGGAAAAAGAATTAAAAGATATCTGCCAGGATATTTTAAAATTATTGGATGAGCATTTGATTAAGAACGCAAAAGATGCCGAATCAAAGGTGTTTTACCATAAAATGTAAGTTGCTTTGATTTATTTTTAAATGTAAGCGTGTATATTTAAATCAGTTAGGTAGACGCCTGTGCCCTCGAGTGTATCCAGAGCAAGACGGTTTGAAATACATCAAGTTTACCAATTTAGGTCTCCGGATCCAAGTTGACCGGAATAGCGAATATTTATATACATGTAGGAATTATTTTAAGGAATTACATTTTTAAGGAATTAACTCTGAAAAGAAATCAATCAACATACGACACTTTGATTGTTTTGTCTTTCTTTTCAGCTGTTTGACTCCTTTGCTCTAGTAAAAATATTCTTATTTAAAGCTGTAAGCTTTTTATTTAGCGTGCAAGTGCAGATTTGTTGTTGTTGTCTTGCGCTGGTCAAAATTTAATCTGTATTGTTACGACTTGACAGCTTTGATGACATGTCAGCTAACGATGCAACTCGTTTATAATTTGGCAATTCAAAAGGTATATTTTAGTACATTATGATTGGATGAGTGCCCTTTTGACTTGTAGATGGATACTTGTGTTATTGATATCCCATAAAAATTACTTCTCCAGCAACAGCACTCTGATCCACTCTGAGTTGGTCACATATTTGCTGATGATGAACACAAAAGTACTGTTACATGTACACAATAACGCAGTCCTAGTCATTGCAGCTTCCCAGATTTGGGTAGCGTTGTTGTCATTTTTATTTTGCTTGGTTTAGAAATAGAAGTTCTGCAGGGGATGGCAGTAGCACATTGAAACAAAAGCTGCTTATTGAGGCAAAGCCACAGTAGGATGCTTAATTTCACTCATCTGCCTGTCATCTACCTCGTATGTGAGAACTGTGCACCTTGTGTGAGACTGCACGGTAGTTGCTATTTTGTACACCATTTCCTTGTTCTTTGCTCACTGGCTGTATGGTTGAATTTCAACCGAAGCACAAACTGTTAAACAGCAAACGTGATCTCGCAAATTTGGCAGTTTCCTGTTGCCAGGAAACGGCAGTTTTCTGCTCTGGTGTCAGTAAACAGGGATTTCCATCCATTTTCAAAAAGCAGATGCTAAGCTCTTACCAAAAGCCTGGTACATACAAGGTTGATAAATTTTTTTGTAAGGCTTGCTCAAGTTGAAGCTAAAATGGTTGATGGATATTGTTTAAGCATTCAGCAAAAGTCAAGACAGATTAATTTTTTGGGTGATATTAGTTAGCTCAATTGATTTGCCCTGTTTACTTGTTATCACATGTGTACTGCTTTTGTATGGTTTCTATTGATACAAATTAATGTGTATTGTGTATTCTTGTGTATTGTGTTGTGATAGCCCTTTAGCCTGGAGTAAATTATCTTTTCCCAGCTTCTTGGTTTCTTTTTACACAACATTTTGACTGTTTTCATCATCAATTTGATCGCTAAAAGGAGTTTTTTCTAGCCAAATTGATACCTGAGGAAAGGTCTTTTGTTATTACACAATGGTGAGCCCAATCAAACTCAAATCATATGTGATTACTGCCTTTACCTTTGCTGCGTGTTATCTGTACTGGCAAGGCTGAAGGGCAGCATTCTTGCATTATGTTTAAGATAATTACAAATTCTATTAACTTGTGTGTTAATGATCAGAGTTGTAAACAACTTCTTTTGAGTGGGAGGGCAAGGGCTGAACAGATATATCTTTTGTACAAGTCACGTCTACAGTGTTCCAAGCTGTGCAATGTCTTGCTTCAAAAGATTGCCATTTTTCAAGATGTGGTAAATAGATACTTAATTCGTTCTCTCAGTAAAATATCAGCTTACTGACTGTACTAAGTAGGAAGACTAGACAGGAAATTGTTTTTCTATTTGTTGTTGCATATGGACAAGATTAGCATAATACTATCAAAGGATGCTTGCTACCACTTGTCAGAATAAACCAGTTGATTATGAACAGTTATTTCAAACGAGCATTCAATAGCTTGACTGGATGATTATTCAAGCCATTTTGTCAGGAGCACTATTGAAGAATGAATCATTCTACAGGCTCCAGAGGCTGACCCAGTTGGTCAAATTCTAAATGGGAGAAATAGGTCAGCATCTTGACATCAAGTGATGGTGTTAGAAAACTGAAGATTTTATAAAATATCCTTGAATTCTGTGCAGAATGAATTGGCTATTGCCAACCCATCAAAGCCCTACAAAGGTCACTGTGGATGCTAATTTGTGTAGGATTATGTCCCCTGGGCAATATTGCAGGGTTTCAAAATACATAGTTAACCAAACAGGGAGAAGTGTTTTTCTTTCATCACAACGTATTTGCAGATGACTTTGAAAATAAATCTATCATTGATAGGGAAACAAGGTACAACTGCTTTGTGAAACAGTCTCTTTTTACTGAGCTGCAAATCACACAATTTATTCTAATACAAGATGGTTCTTAGCACTGCTTTAAGAAACCACTGAAAATGTATGGAAAATCCCTGTTGCCTCCTAACCTTCCTTCTGTAACTTCTTATTTGAAGGAAGGGGGACTACTGGCGCTATCAGGCTGAGTATCTTCCTGAAGATAAAAGGAGTAAAGGTGCTGAGTCAGAAGAAGCTAAAAATTCTAAAGCAGCTTATGAAGCGGCTCAAGATGAAGCCAAAAGTTTGCCATCAACACATCCTATAAGACTGGGACTGGCTCTTAATTTTTCTGTTTTCTACTACGAGATCATGGAACAATCAGACATAGCCTGTAAGTTGGCTAAGACTGCCTTTGATGAAGCTATTGAGGAGCTAGACAACCCCGATAATTCAGATTACAAGGATAGCACCTTAATTATGCAGCTGCTCAGGGACAACTTGACGTTGTGGACTTCTGAGTCAGAAGGTACATGTACATTTATGTTTGTTCTATTTGGTTGATGATTAACTCTTAATTGGACAACAGGATTTGCGAGTTGGGTTAATCAAGCTTTGAGCCTAAGAACTGATAAAGTAATGATTCACTTGAAAACTATTGGAAATGCTGCAACACAGCAGGGCAATGGCCAACGTCTTTAGTCATTTCAGTAATTTATGTCCGACTTTGTAATTTCCTGGATTTGATAGTAAGTTGAGAAATTGCCCTCCCCCCCCCCAAAAAAAAAAAAAAAGAAAAGAAATTAGAAAAGAGATAGTGATGGTAGATGAATTTACAGGTGAAATACATGTCTAAAAGATTTATATTGAGGTGGCAATACAAGTTCAGAGACTTGTGTAGAAAAATTTACAAACTTCATTGATGGCCCTTTTGATTAAAATTTATTGGTTTTTTTTTTACATTTGCAGATGTAGACCCAGATGGAGAAGATAAGGACTCTTAAGGGTCACAAAGAGAGAATTTATAATAAACTGTTTTAAGATAAACAGCTACTGACTATTCTTTTGCTATAGATTAAACAAAGAAAGTTTATGCTTTGTGCACAGATAATGGTTAACTTTAAGAGCATCCTTGAAGGTATTTCTACTGTCAGGGTCCAGTTTCTTAAAATTCTTAGCATACATCACTCTTTAACTAGTTGCATCTAAGTGTGAAAGCATAATGAAATGACTTTTTCTGCCCAAGCATGAAAGTTAGTGTTGTTTTATTTGTCCTCAGACTCGCGCCTTAATTTGATTGAATGACTTGAAATAAACTAGATTGAGGTGAATTTTAGTTCTATCTTGTAATGGCAATGGTGATGTCCATGTCAGAACAAGTGGTCTGTACAGCTGGAGTTTATTCCAGTTTCTGTAGCATTAAGCTTTTGTGGACAAAATTTGAGTTGTCAAATTTCTAAATTTTTGACCAGCTGAGACTTGAAGACATCAGGAAAGAAATAATATTGTTAGTTTTATTACAGTTCACTACTCAGTAATTTTTCATGTCTTCATATTGCATCTTTTGCAGAGCAAAGTTATTTTTGTTCCCGAACATTGTTGTTGATGACTATTCCTACATTGTGTATTTAAGCTGTCTTGGCTTTGTGTCCAAAATTTCGTCAAAATTAGAGGATAGCAAATCTCTCCTGCCTGAATTGTGTGACGACTTTATTTATTCATAAGACACTATCAGTGTGCTGTTACTTTGGATGCAACTCTTGCACATGGTAAGAGTTTCTGTCATTCAATCAAACCTTGAAGGTTAAAGAACAATCATGTTTTAGGTAGTTGTTTTTTTTAATCATTTGTGCACACTTAAAGCAACCAATTGTAACTAATGTACATGTTCCATGATGGCATAGCGGTACATGAAGCTGTATCAAAGTGCAAGACCCTTTCTCTGAAAAATCTCTTTGTCAGGAAGCTGAAATATCATGTAAAATAATTATTATTAATGTATCTCAATTTCTAGAGTACAATCTTGAACTACAATGATTATGTTTTTAGGTCTGAAAGCATCAATTCAATTTTTGTTTCTTCTTCTGGTACATGGAATTTTGATTGTAGGTACAGCTGTACTGTTAGGTGTGTCTGTGTCCACCTTTTTAGCAATAAAACAAATAAACATTTTGTGTTGATTTACAGCAGTTGAATTGCTTTGTGGACTTTTCGTAGTTAGCCTCTAGACTGCAAGCCATGACATAGACCAATTTTCAAGATACATGTATTGAAATTCTAACAGGCTGCCAAGGCTTATTGAAACAAAAGAAATTGCATTGACTTTTAGACACAAAATAGACACAATTGGCCTTTTTCACCTGTTGTCGAATTGCTAGATATCTTGTTGATTAGCCTTGGCATTGCAGTGGATGTAGAAAAACACCTTTAGTTAGTAACCTAGTAAGACTTGTTTCGAAGGAGCCGGTGCCTTTGTTTTGCATTAGAGCATGTTTCTTGCACTCGATGCAACATTTTGTTAGCAATTTCTAGGTTAGGATTAGAGTGGATTTGAGATTCCTTCTGAACTGTCTGTTATGTCTCAAGTTGGCCATAAATTTCACATTTGAAAGTGAAGAATGATCATCGCAGTTAATTTTCCAATTTAAGGTGGCTCAAAACAGTTTTCAGCACTTATATCTGGATGGGTCCTTATAACCACTCTTTATCTCTTGATGTTACAATCATGGTATCAAAACACTGCCCAATCATTGATGAACATGTTATCATTTTCGTCACACAATAGGTTACTATAGCAACGGTATAATCTCCTAAATAACACCCTTAATTACAGCTTTAGGGGCTTATAATTCAAAAACGGCAGGGTGAATTTTTTTCCTATGATCAAATTTTGATTGGCAAGATAAGACACAACTTTTGGCAAAGTTTGAAAAAATTCTGTACATGGGGTTCAGAGCCACCTTGAAGTTTCGAAAATTTAAGGTGGCTCTGAACTCCATGTACAGAATTTGTTTAAACTTTACCAAAAGTTGCATTTTATCCTGCTTATCAAAATTCTATAGTAAGAAAAAATTTCAGCGGGCCGTTTTAGAAATATAAGCGCTCAAAGCAGAAATTAAGGGTGTTTTTAGGAAGTTATACTGTTGCTATGGTAAGAGTGGTTAAAGTGACCCATCCAAATAGAAGTGTTGAAAACTGTTCTGAGCCACCTTAAGCAATTGGAAAGAAGAAGCCTGAAAAAAATCAGGGCTTCAACGGGATTCAAACCTGTGACCTCTGCGAAATATCGGTACGATGCTCTAGCAACTGAGCTATGAAGCCACACAGTAGTGAGGTCAGTGAATTGATATCTCCTGTGAGGAGTGAAATGATGTGAAGTATACATAAAACAATTCATATTTGAACTGTGGTTGTAGATGAAAGTGAAGAATGATCATCGCAGTTAATTTTCCAATTTAAGCAATTGGAAAGAAAAAGCCTAAGAAAATCAGGGCTTCAACGGGTTTCGAACCTGTGACCTCCACGAAATACCGGTGAGATGCTCGACCAACTGAGCTATGAAGCCACATTTGGACTGAAGTCAGTTTATTGAGTTCATATCTCCCATGAGGAGTGACATGATGTGAAGTTCAAATAATTATGAATGACCTCATATATACTTCACAAAGTTCACATTTCTTTTCCAAGATACCAGAAATATGAACTTCAAAACAAAGTTGTGAATTTTATTGTATATTTCGACTTGATGGACCTTGTTAATAGCATTATTAATGTAGATCCTTTAGCCAACAAGGATAAGTTGTATGGATCAACTTTAACAGCACCATAGGAATGTGGAAAGATGAGAAAGTTCAGAGTTCTGTCTCGTGAAAATTAAGGTGTACCTTGGGAAGATGGGATGGAAGAACCCTTCTGCCTGTTTATGGAGTATGGTTTTCAAGCTATTTTTTGGCCAGTGTGGTGCACAAGCAGCAAGCAGCATCTTGCTGCAAAGCTGCAAGATGAGAAAGTGAGCTTTCTCTGATCTTTGCAAATTTTTCACTTCCACCCTGGAAACTGCAGGAAAAAATATGCTGACCCAGGGCTGAAACAAGTGCTGTCTCGTCATCTAGGACAAGTAGATTTTTTTGCAGGGCAAGTAAATTTTCATTCTCTAAGGGCCCATGCAGGTCCTTTGCCAACTAAGGAAAGAAAAAGTAAGTGACAGCTTGCACAGGACAAGCAAAATTTGAGAGCTACTTGTCTGAAGGGCAAGATGAAGTTCAAGGTTTTTCAAGCCTTGTAACCAATAGACTGTTCTCAGTATATTAAAATTAAGCTTGGACGACACAAACAAAGGAAATTGAGTGACCATGTTCATTTCTTTTGTTCATGTCCTGTAGTCCTCACTATCACACTGAATTTTAATTCCAAGTGACCTCTTCAGCAATCTGGTCTTTGTTGATGCTGATTATAAAACAGGCAAACACCCTTGTGTTGCATCATTGCCGGCTTGCCGTCACATAGATTTTGTAGTACATGTATCTTACTCTATGCAGTCAGCGACACAGCAAGTGTGTCTTGACTTTTTTACATACTTTCAATTGTAATTTTCCCTACTCCCTCCTTGTTTGAAATTTAACCAGGATGACTGGAATTTCATAACACACAAGTAATAAGTGCACTCCATTCTTCCTCTGACTCCGAATTTGGATGACACATCTCTTATTATGGGAACCTCTGTTAATTACTGACCTCGTGGGGATCTAATGTCATTGTTCTTCATCAAACATAATAGATTGACAGTTTTCTCGCTCTTCCTGCTATCAACAAAAGGTATTTTCACTTTGCCCAGGCAAAGAAGAAATGAAAAATTGCTGAGATTAAGGACGGTGCCTACTCAATACAAAGGTTTTTGCGCCAAGTTAGGACCACGCGGAAAAAGTAGATATTTGTAAGGGCTATTGGAATCCACAAAGAAAAAAAGGGGTAGCCACGCATTTTTTCGAGATAATTAGCCTTCAATCTCAACAAAAATGCTGACATCAGCATTTTTCTGAAAAAACCGAGAAACGATATTTCTTCACAGATTTCCTTAGAATTCGCCTTTACATACAGAAAGGCAAACACATTTAAAAAGATCTTTAAACTAGATGGCAAATGGTAACATTAAAATAATTTTTGGTACGTTTTTAGTGACAAAATCGTTGCAAAATCGCTTTTAACGTCTCTGACAGCCTTCCTCTGGCTCAGCTAAAATACAGTCTAAATACCTTTTGCTCACGACCAGAAACTAATCACATGTTGAATAGGCTTGCCGCTTCCATTTCGCAACAAAAAATGTAGGGGTAACCACGCGTTTTTCAAAGTTATTGATCCCTTTTGAAAACTTTTACGGTGCCCGTTACATTTCCTGTCACCTCCCCAGTAAGTAGGACATTTGCGTGTCTGCGCGCGCACTACGCCATCTGCAGGTACATGTTTGCAGTTGGATTTCAGTGTAATTTTCGAAAGATAACAGCTAGATTTTCAGCTGGAAGACGTTAACAGTTAGTGGCTAGCGATATGCTTCTATTCTGGTCTCCCTGGTTTATGTACAGGTTCATTAAAATTGATTTGGTCACCGTAGGAAAATTTTGCTTTAATTTTAGTCGTGTGCTTGGTGGCGTAGTTGGTTGCGTCAATGTCAGCCCCAGCGCGCGCTTAAACCATGGCTTGCGTGATGTGCAGAGCGTGTGCGCACTAACATTAGTAGGCACCATCCTTAAGGAAGGCTCACTCTCTTGGTGCCTCTTCACCAGACTTCACCCTGCCAGATCACGTTGCTCTTTGCTGCTCCAGATTGTACCTCGAAAGTGAGCCTAAGCTATTGTGAATTGTTTTAACCCTTTGATTTGTATCAGGGTATGCATCCACTGTATACAGAATACTTGGATATAAGCTTAGAGGCCCTAAAGAGAAAGAATTAGCTAATGGCTGCCTTGAGCTATGAGAAATAGTCCCCGGGGGGTACTTCCATATATGGGCTATATAGGTACGTGCTGCGGAATAGGGTATGGTTTTTGAGGTGCTCTGTCCTTAAAGGGGCTCAGTCACAGCATCTTGAGTTATTTTGAACATCGAAAAAATAACCGTTAAATTGAAGGAAACCTAAAAATAACACTTAATAAAGATAGAAAAACACCAAAGAGATAATAATAAACCATAAAGGAACAAGGATGGTTAAGGATGGAGAAGATTGACAAGGATTGCAAACAACGAATTTGAAAAGTTTAGCTAAGCTTTTCAAACATGACTGAGCCCCTTTAAATAGGGTATGTTTTTTGACCCTTTTGTAACTGTGTTCCTGGTGTGGTCCTTAGATAGGGTAGCTAAATTGTATTATCTAACACTGGAGTGTGAAAACCCCCGCCTATACGAATGTTTTTGTTTAAACTTGATGTATCCTTTAAGTATTAAAATGATTTTGCAACTGAGGTTTAATAGCTGTGAATATAACCTGCGATCAGGCGTCCCTACCCACTGCGACAATAATATAAGGGATGCCTGATTGCAGGTATTAATTTTCGTTTTCTTAGTCCTTAAATAGGGTTAGGGTTTAAGAACCTTCGCGGCACACACCTATCTAAAATTCGCGGGAGTACCCCCCACCCCCTGGGGAAATAGGGTACAGATTTTACAGTTCCAGTTGGGAAATATGTATTGTTTAAAGTTGAATAATAATAGAAAAGGAATGATGATGATGATGATGATGAATAGTAATTATAATAACTTATAATAGTAATAGTACTAGTAATAGTAATAATAATGATAATAATGACAATTAAATTCCTTTATCATTCAACGCATTGTTTTCTTCCTTTTCATTGGCCAAGAGCCCACCAGGTGACCTGCAAATAACTGCCTACAAGTAATGGTCTGCTCATGGGTAGTACCGTTTAAACGTGTTTTGCTGTAAATAATATTCTGCTCATGCGTAATTGGAACCAAGCTCTCGAGAGAAAAATGGCAGATCGCTTCCCTGAGCTGCCAGGAAGTGATTAAAATATGAAAACAAACTTGGTGATCGAATGATAAAACAATTATTGAACTCGGTTATTGCAAAATATCGTGATTTGTCAGTGTCTTTCAAATCAATTATTTGCCTCAGCCTTCGGCTTTGGCAAATAATTGATCTGCTCGCCTCTGGCAATTCACGATATTTTGCTCAACCTCATCACGTGACCAAAACTTGATTTTTTAAAATCATGAATTACCGTTTTCTGACACAAATTTTGCACTTAAATTTCAAGGAAAATGTTGAAAAGATGATGTGGTAACGTTTATAGCACATCTGAACATAAGTATCAAACATTTAACAAGATATAAACAAAAAGTAGTTTTGGCCGCCATGTTGGAGGGCAAGAGTATGCCCTCCAACACGGCGGCCAATACTAATCATACTAATTTGTTGAAAATCAAAGTACATAAATCTCCCTTAAATGTGTTTCCTCTCAAATATCAGGTGTAAGATAATTTTTATGTGTTCTGTCAGTTTTTGGCATCAGCGAAATTACAACTCACTGTTTAAGGGAGGCATTGGTTTCGTGACCTCTTAGTGCAAGAGGCCTATTATGATGAGAAACTTTCCAGAATCGTTTAGAGCTGAAGATTGTTGATTGCAGAAACTTAATTAAAATGATGTTACAAGATGTTATCTTGTAACGTTGAACATGAGAGGGACAAAACTATTCAGCGATGGTATCAATTGCAGCACCATCAATCTTTTGTTTTCGCTGAATATTTTTAGCATCAAGGAGGACATCGGTTATGTCGTCTTCGGTTACTGATGGAAGAAGCTGTTCATGCTGCATGTTGAATAGTTCAACGATGTGACGATGGAACAGTGACATTAGGATTTGTTATGACTTGAGTGATCTTCTGGGTTGGTCTTTTGCTTTAACTTGCAGCTGTTGCATCTCATGTATTTCCTGTCACTTTCAACTTTCTTTGAGCATGCATTACACATGCAATTGCAGGAAGCATTCGTGAAGAAGCATCCAGTAACAATGGTTGCACTTCTGGCAAGGTCTCAGTAAATGGGGATAATGCCTTGAGCTCAAATCCTTCCTTAGCAGTATTTACATTGTTTTCCTTTGTGTAGTCATCTTCTTTGACCCTAAAATACCATGTAGAGCATGCACAACTCACCCACAATTTGGCAACTACTGCCGCTGATCCCACATATAATTTGCATCTTGTCAAAATCATCGCCAACAAAAAGAATTTGGATAAAAAAATGGGTGTTGAGTCACATATACAAAGTGCCCAGGCTCCATACAGTCAGTCAAAAATGGTGTTGCTTATCACTAAGGCTCGTAGCAGTAATAAGAGTGATGTGTGAAAATATGGGGTTATGCTAGAAAAAAGCACTAATACAACTGTAGATTTGAAATTACAGTAAAATTAACTGATCGCTCTGCACTCTATTACATAAAAATTTCCTTGAAAGTCTTGAAAAGCGCTGGAATAAACCACCAAGAATTGTTTCTGGAAAGCACCCACCTCTACTGGTGCTGTGCAGATACCATGAGTTAAAGAAGCTAATAATTTTCTGTTTAATTTTGTAGGAAAGGTGATTATCTCAGATACGAGGCTGAATTTAGCACAGAAAATGAAAGAAAAAAGGCAGCAGAGGAATCATTGCAGGCATACAAAGCAGCCTCGGATATAGCTGACAAAGAACTAGCATCAACCAATGCTATCCGACTTGGTTTGGCTCTCAACTTTTCTGTGTTCTACTATGAGATCCTTAATGCTCCAGAACGAGCCTGTCGGTTGGCCAAGGCAGCCTTTGATGATGCTATCGCCAAAATTGGAAATATAGAAGAAGGCCAATACAAGGACAGCACCCTGATCATGCAACTCCTGAGAGACAACTTGACGCTCTGGACTTCAGACATGCAAGGAGATGGAGAAGGTGAAGGTCAGTTATTCACTATGTTTTAAGGCCCCATTTTTATGATCTTGTTTACCTGAGAAGATCATCTCCTGGGTTATCAAGGCTGTAGCCAGACTAACATTAGACACTAGGTATGTTGCATCAACCATAAGTCTGTAAAATGTGGTGCAGGCATACCATAACCCTTCCACCACCCCTAAAACTGATTTTTTAAGCTCCAACGTGCTATTTTTTAACCATCGTCTGTGCATTCCTAGTTTTACCCCCTAAGGCAAACTGTAGTTTTTCCCAAATCGGCAAATAAAGACACTCTGCCTGTGTACAATACACCATTTGAAAGCCACTGATCAGCTTATTTAAGACCTGAAATCAGCAGCTCTGAAGGAGGTAGACATTCTCAGAGAAGTACCTTTAAATTGGAAAAATAGAAGTATGCCCCCTCCCTCAAAAAGAAAATGGAAAAATCAAAGTTTTGAAGATGTCCTTTCCTTGGTTTTTGAGTGGCACTTTGATCTTTTATATACCTCTCCTTACAAACTCATCATGAGTGAATCACTCTTATAGTTATTTGTCTCTCTCCCATAACCTTGCAGCTTAGAAGATATTAAGTTCTTTAATTAAATGTTTGGTTTTTATTCTTTTCAGATGAAACTGCACAGGGTAATTTAGAGATTGAAGATGTTGAGCAGGACGATGCTTAGCAATTTGTCACTGTGTTACATTAGAAAGGTATACTATGCTAAAGATTACAAAGACTATGTTGATTGGAACAAATTCTGTTATATCTAGAACCTTAACCTTGCCGTTGGTCAATACTGCTATGTAGTATTTTTAATAATTTGCACTCCATATTATAGTTATTGTCATTTGATTTGATTTAATGATTAATGTAAGACTTGTTTGTGAAGAAAAAAATATGGAATGCAAATGTATCAGTCTTTGATGAATTGTGTAAAAGTGTTAATAAAGAAAATGTTATACGCTAGACTAAAAACCTGTTTGCACATGGCAAGACACAACAAATTTTAATATTAACTACTTATTAACCAATAGTGAGGTCTTGACAGGAAAATCTTAAACCAAGACTTTACCATATTGACAGAGCGATAGTGAGATCAATACGTCAAGGCTGAGGTTATAAGTTATTAATTAGTGAGTTGTTTATTATTAAATATGGCTTTTTGCTTTGGTTTTACGGGTTTGTAATAGGCCCGTGGACATTATAGGAAAATAATCCCCTATAATTGGCCAATCAGAGTGCTCATCATATCGACTACAAACACAAGCCTTAAAATAAATTATTATAGTTATTATTGTTGTTGTTGTCATTATTATTATTAGTAGTACTAGTTAGATAATCATATGAATGCCAGTGCAATAAGGATTTACACTACAATTGATATTTGAAAATTCTCCCCCAGTTGCACAAGCCTTTAGGAATTTTGAAATATCACAAGTAATGTAAATCCTTAAGTGATTGCAGTTTTAGTAGATTACTTGCATGTTTTGTTGCACTGCAGTGCAAATTAAAAATTAAGGATAAATTGACCTTCCGGTCAGTCAATCACAATGAACAAATTTCATCAGTCATAATAATTATCTTGGTTTTTGTTTTGTGTGTCACAGTTCATTCAAACATTCAAACAGCTTTTCAAGGTACCACTGGGTGGATAATGTTGTGAATGGGAGTTCACAAAACAAACTCTGCTATCCTCTGGATAGTGTGGTCCATCTGATAGATAACAACATAATCTGGAAACAGGCAACCCAATGCTCTATTTTTGTGGTGGTGAAAACTTGCAAAAATGGTGAAAGATCAGCAGTAATTTTTAAACAACTTTCTTTGCGTCACAATCAAAACTGGAAAAGTACTAAACTAAAGATGTATGATAGCAAGGTTCTTTCACAGGTGATTACAAATTGAGAAAATTTGAAAAAGTTGGTCATGGTTTCCCTTTAATAGTTTACCTTAATGCAGTTTGTGGTACAGGCTTGTAACCAGGGTTTTATGTGGGGGGCGGGGGGGGGGGGGGGGGTGCTAACGAAGCCAAAGTGGACCAAACTACTGAAATGTATTTTTTATTGTCTGATCATTATCTCCACGCAGGGCAATACACTGTCGACCACAGAAAAGGATTGCTTCTGAAACACATTGAACGATGTGCTTATTTCTGATAATATTCTTCCGCTTTTCGTCATCCATTCGGTTGTTCACGTTTTGCTCTGGGTTTTCAACCGAATTAAGGAAGGATTCGGTAGCGATCATCGCATCGTGATGGTACTTCATTTGCTTATGTCTTTTTGCCTTTTCTTGAAAGGCTTGTTAACAAAAGCATCCTTGTCTTTCCTGCAATGCATCATCAATGTATCAAAATACCAAAAATTTCCAAGTCAAATCACTGCACTTGGGACCTCTAGTAACCGACCAACTCTCCTCAGCGACCAGTTTTCCAAAATACCAAAAATTTAGTTTTTAGACGTCTTATTAGAATCATGTAGACTCTTTTATCGATGTTACCCTTTTTACTTCTTATTTTTAGATAGCTATATTTGTGTTTTTCGTTTTTGTATTCTTACGTTAGATTTATGCAGGGCCTCACTGAAAACCACACTTTGTGACGTGGGCTCCCTGTTAAAAGATCTTATTTATTATTATTATTATTCTTATTCTTATTATTATTATTGTTATTGTTATTGTTATTGTTATTGTTATTGTTATTATTATATTATATTATTATTTCCAAGTCAAATCACTGCACTTGGGACCTCTTGTAACCGACCACCTCTCGTAAGCGACTGCGACCACTTTTAGAGCTTAAAGTTTGAAATATTGTTTTGTTTTTAACCTCCCGTTAATGACCACTTGGCAGATAATAGAGCAAAAATTAATAAGGTGTTGTAACATAGTCGCATTCCTGGGTAGGAAAAGAGACGGAATTTCTCAGTGGGAAGTACCGTTTTTTATCGATCTTGAACAAAACGATTAAAAATTGAAAGAAAATATACACGTACACTGAACGCTATAGACCACTTTCATAAATGGCGGCCAATTATAAATTCTTTTGCCAGTATTAAAATTAGCCTTACTGACCTCATTTTGAAGTTGATAATTGAAAAGAAATTTTACTCTGAAACGAGGTTAGTAAGGCTAATTTAAATCAATACAAAAGAATTTTAAATTGGCAGCCATTTATGAAGAGACAGTCTTAGAAGAAACGACCTAAATGTCTTAAATTACCATATGCTAATGAGGCAAAATTTTGACCCAGTAAGCTCTCGTAACCGACCACCTAAGCTTGACATTTTAGGTGGTCGCTTATAGGAGGTTCGAAGTGTATTCCATATCACTGAAAGCGCTGAAGCAGCAATTTTCAAAAATGGTGGATCATGCTGGTAACATCAAAGCGCCAAAATCTTCCTCCTCAACTCCTACTTCTGCATAAAAATATAGGCTTAGGTGATTCAGAATAAAATTCTCTTGGAACAAAAAGAGTTATGTAGAGGGTTTTTCAATTTTAGGAAAATTTCGTGACATTTAGAATTTTTTCGAGAATTTCCGAATGTTTAGGCGATTTCACGCGATATTTGTGGAAAGGCCCACGAGGTTTTGGCCCGAGACTTTCTCACACGTAGGAAGTGCAGCAGAATACTAAGAAATTACCTCGAAAGACACCCCAGCGGGTCATAAGTCAAAAGATCACGAGTGTGAATTACTTACAATATTTGCTAAAAGTTGAACGTAAAACATTTTATTACAAAATTAATGCATCCAGGTCAAAAGACATTTTGTAATTTACACAGTTTAGAAATACATCTTGAATAATTCACAAGGGTCTGTGACAATCTCTCGACTTCTAGTATGGGTGTTACACTATGGTTTGTCACGCAATCTTTCTTTTCCTATGAAAGCATTTGCGTGACGGTCCAAGTAAAAAGCAGCGAAGGAGATAAAAGTCATGGAGAGAAAAGAAATATTTCTTGGACATGAAATTGGCGATAACTGCACTTAAGCTCTGGCATTAAGGGAGTCAGCTACGGTCGACCTCGAAAGGGAGCGGCGTTTTTCCTCGAAATATGACCCTGGGGGCACGGGGCTGAGTCGCTGCTTATATACGAGATTAAAAAAGGTGAAATAACTTTGTTTGGGGGCTCGGATGGGGATGTCAGTATTTTGGGGTTGCTAATTTCCCGCATTATTCGCACCGATCTCCTTTCACCTTAATGCCCCATCTCGGACAATGGAACTATTTTGGAGGGAACATGCATGAACCTCGATTCTTTTCTAAAAGTCTCTAATTGCTTATCTTACGCTACTTATCATTACTATCATTATTGTTATTTTCAAACACCTAGGCCTTGCTGATGCGAAGGACGTCGATAACTCAGTCATCTTCACCGCCTGAGAAAAGAAGAAATATTCATGTTTGGCTGGTGCTGGGAAAGCCTTAGGGGCATAAATCACGGCGGGGGGGGGAGGGGATCTAATCTTTGCCACGTCAACTCCAGCTCAGAGGACTAAAGCAAGACCTGTTCCGTGTAGCGAAGATATCAGTAACGTCACGAGCACTGTTACGCAATATTTATGGTTGGCAAAAAGCGATCAAAACGAAAGAAATGACTGAAAATTCGCTTACTTCAAACGACTGTCGCTTCACATACGATATTTCGTCCTGAAACCTGGAGGAAAGTTAGAATATCAGGATAGTGCTTCACTGTCAAAGTTAAAAGGAAATCCGGGTATCGACACCTGCCGAAAATCGCGTTGAAAATTCGTCTGTGAGTAAAGGATTTGACACGCACCAGTGATTTTGCGCGTGTGAGCGAAAACGACGTCAATGTCTATAAACAGATACCTTCGCTACAGGGAAAAGTTTGCGCTGGTCATTGCCTGATTAGCGTACCACTGGCATCTTGCTAGATACGAATCGACTCGATCCAAGCATTTTTTATAGAGCTTGCGAAACTTAATTACTAGGGACTGGTCAAAAAGTACAGCAGGGGAGCATTTGAAAATGTGGTGGATAGAGAGCACGCAATCAACCTCTTCCATATGACGCAAATCTAAGTGACTCACCCTTCCCCCTCCCCTTAATGGAGGTTGAAAATTACTTGACCCACCCCCTGTACAGCATGACATTTTTGGTCTCATAATCGAACAAAATTATTTCAGCCCAAAAACTCCAAAATTTCTGGGCAGCAAAGGCAATAATGAGTCCATACAAAGTAAAATTTTGCGTTTCGCGAACAGGCTTACAATTGAGCGCAAGCAAACGCCGCGAAGCCGCGAGCGCGAAACCCGCCGGTGCGCGTTGCTCTTCGTCGGTCGTGCGTGTGACTCGAAGGTGAGCCTGCTCGCGGGGTACATTATTTTTAGAGCACAGGGCTCAGATTTGTCGGGGCAGTTCAATTGTATCAAGCCCTTTCAATATACAGAGTTAAAATCTTCGTTTCTTATCCGAGAGGCGAAGCGCTTACAATTCTCTTACAATGGCTGCTTTCTACTCACCTTCCTGCATTTCTGCAGTCCAAAGCGTCAAATTATCTCTAAGAAGCTGCATTATCAACGTGCTCTCCTTATACTGGCTCTCGTTCCCACTAGGATCCAGCTCAGTAACGGCCTCTTCAAAGGCTGCCTTGGCCAATTTACAGGCCTTATCTGGGGAATCAAGGATCTCGTAGTAGAACACAGAGAAGTTGAGCGCCAGGCCCAGTCGTATTGGATGTGTCGATTGTAAATTTGACGCGGCCTCCTCGGCCGCTTGGTAGGCTTTTAGTGCGTTATCTGCAGGCTCTTTGCGGCGGTCTCCTTGTAGTATCTCGGTTAGGTAGCGGTAGTAATCGCCCTTCCTGAGATACAAGAAAAATGAATGGTAAGGTGTAAACATTGTCTTGACAACTCGAAAGACGGAGGTAATCCTCAAGCGATCCGGAGTATTATTACTCTGTCCCACCCCCCTGTCCACTGAATCCCTACCACCCCCTTCCTCCCCGTCACATCCTGATGGTATGAGGGATGTAAGCCATTTATGCCCCTCCTCCTTGCGTTTCGATTAGTAAACATGGCGAACCAAAGAAAATAATGCGAAGAAACGATGATGGAGATGAAATAGCTTTGTGTGATGTCATAACACTAGCTATAAATGTCATAGAGGAAATTAGGCGAACGGAAAACCCAGCATTCACGGGGTTGGGGAATTAGGAGAGAGGGATGAACCGGGAGTAAAAGATAGCGTGAAGTGGATGATTCAGACAACAGGTACACATGAAGTCCAATAAAACTCACATTTTGTGGAAAAACACTTTGGATTCGTCCGTCTCGGCGTGTTTGATCAAATGGTCATCTAAAAGTTGCAAGATCCCATCAGATATCTCTTGTATTTCCTTCTCTATCTTGTCTCTGTAGTCGATCACTAGTTGCTTGTGTTTGGCGTTGTCCTCGTGCTTCTGTTCCAAACCAGAGAATATTCTCCAGGCGGCCCTTCTGGCCCCGATGACGTTCTTGTAAGCAACGGACAGCATATTACGCTCCTCCGTCTCCAGAACACCAGTCATTACAACTATTCTCTTCATAGCGTCCATCATATCTAGAAAGAATGAAGCGGCTATTAATTGATTGCGAAACGTGTATCGGGCGCTGAGTGGAAATCCCCTTTCACATACCCACTCAACAACACTACTTCCCTTTATTGCTTCATAATGTTTTATACGTATTTGACCCATTGGTGGTGCGAAATGATGGTCGCGCCTCTTTCTGATTGGCTAATTCGTTACTTGCACATGACCCATAATCCTTTGCGTTGTTGGGGGGTAACTATTAGAAGAAATGTATGGTATCATGACAAAAATTAGTTCGGTGAGCTCGCAAAACCAGCTACTAATGCTTAAAAATGCACCAGAATTTACCAAAATCATGACAGGAGAAATTTGTACTAGTTTATAACTAAATGTAGAGAAATTTTTTTTTTGTCCATACATCGTCTGTAAAATTACAAGACGATGTATGGACAAAAAAAAAATTCTCTACATTTAGTTATAAACTAGTACAAATTTCTCCTGTCATGATTTTGGTAAATTCTGGTGCATTTTTAAGCATTAGTAGCTGGTTTTGCGAGCTCACCGAACTAATTTTTGTCATGATACCATACATTTATTCTAATGGTTACCCCCCAACAACGCAAAGGATTATGGGTATGTGCAAGTAGCGAATAAGTACCAGAAAATCCGACGATGTGCCGAATTTCCCGGGGGCGGGGGGGGGGGGGTACTCAACAAAGTTTAATACGGGGAGGCTCCGCCTCAAGTTCCAACCCCTTACCCTTTTATATATCATTTTGGCAGAACAGGTACCCCTTTTATATACCTTTTATTGAAAAAAGGTACCCCTTTCACATACCTACTTTAAGAGGTCTTGTTTTCATATTCATGTAGTGCTTAACAAATAAACTGATACAGCCATAAGGTGCATCTATTCGAAATAGTATAATTAAAGGCCCTTTTAAATACCTAAATTTCCCTACTCTTTTATATACCTCAACTTGTAAAATCCCTACCCTTTTATATACCTGAAGAATGAAAATGGTACCCCTTTCGGGCGGAGCCTCCAAGTATAGGCCATTATAGGGAGTACCCCCCCCCCCTCCCTGCTGAATTTAGTGCGTGTTCCCTGACTGAATGTGGAAAAATACCCGGGAATAACAAATCGCAGCCTATACTCACCATCATATCGCTCTGCTTGCTCGGCGAGATTTGCTATAATTAAAAGCTCTGCTTTGTCCTTGGTTTCAGTCATAGTACCACACTGAAATAAACACGAAAAACAAGTTTACACTCACTGTAATTCATCTTTAGAATCGTCCAGGTGTGGGTATTGCTGAAAAGGATTGTCGTCACAACGCCGGAGAAATTCGAAGACGGAGATTTCACTCTGAAAATCCAAATGTTTTTCGTCCACACTACGCCAGACGAATTTTAAAACGCAACGATCCGCGGTCATTTTGGACCTGTGTTTGAAGAAAACTCGAACAGAAAATTGCCCACCCACCCCCTTCTCAATAGATAATGGTCCACCCCTAGTGTTAATTCTAATCCTGTATTAAGAACAGCCGAATGCCACATATTTTTCAGATATACAATAGAATGAATGGTCCCCAAGGAAACACTTGTTTTTCTCTAAGACCGGCGATGTTCAGTAAGTCACCAGAACACCAATTCTGTTCAAATAGTACATGAGTGTCCCCACGCCTCCATTAAGACTCAAAGGGGCTCCGTCACCGTATTTTGAGTTACTTTGACCATCGACAAAATTACTTTTAAATTGAAGAAAACCTGAAAATAACACTTTACAAAGATAGAAAAACACCAAAGAGATAATAACAAAACATAAAGGAACAAGGATGGTTAAGAATGGAGAAGATTGACAAGGATTACAAACGACGAACTTGAAAAATTTAAGGATAACTTTTCACACCGTTTAACCGTGACGAACCTCCTTAACTGCCTCGTCCCCAGTCACCCGCGCGAAAACAAAACGTACAATCATCACTAGTGAGGAGGGGCGCAGGGAATCATGGGAATCAAAACTCCTCACTCGCTACCAGCTACCACTTGCGCCCTTTTGTTCACTCCCAGTCTCCCAATCGCTCTTTTATGCTAAGAAAAAATATAAGAAAAGCCTGTGGAGGAGGCAGCTCCTTAAAGAAATTTTGGTGAATTAAGGACGTTCGCGCCCATTCGTTACTTGCACATACCCATAATCCTTTGCGTTGTTGGGGGGTAACCATTAGAATAAATGTATGGTATCATGACAAAAATTAGTTCGGTGAGCTCGCAAAACCAGCTACTAATGCTTAAAAATGCACCAGAATTTACCAAAATCATGATAGGAGAAATTTGTACTAGTTTATAACTAAATATAGAGAATTTTTTTTTGTCCATACATCGTCTTGTAATTTTAAAGACGATGTATGGACAAAAAAAAAAATCTCTACATCTAGTTATAAACTAGTACAAATTTCTCCTATCATGATTTTGGTAAATTCTGGTGCATTTTTAAGCATTAGTAGCTGGTTTTGCGAGCTCACCGAACTAATTTTTGTCATGATACCATACATTTCTTCTACTGGTTACCCCCAACAACGCAAAGGATTATGGGTCACGTGCAAGTAGCGAATTGCTACTGCGCATCTCTAGTGCGCACGCTATTCATTGGTCACACGCGTGCCACGTCATTTTCAAGCGCGCGCACGGAGTCGAAAACACAACAAAATATAGGGCTGATGACCTTTGCGTTAACTTAGTGTGCGAATATTTTTGTTGGATGCTCGGTGACCCCCACTTTTTTTTCGGCAGATCACTTCCTGTTCTGATTCTTTCCATTATACTAAAAAACAAAAAAAATCTGTACGTGGGAAATTTTAATTATTTCTCATATACTATTCAAATAGGGTCGAATTGGTACGTGGATACAGGTGTGCGTAACTTAGAATTTGTATTTTTTAGGGCTAAATCTAGCTGATTTAATGACATATGTAGCAAAGATCTATCAAATAGGCCTATATAGGCTGTTTTAAACACACATAACTTAGATATGATTCTTCAACTTAAATATATGCCGATAGTAATGAATCCGCCCAGAATTGCCTCGAATGACTGGAAATCCTAGAAATGCCATTGTCAGAGCTGCGCCTTATCTTCAAAACGAGTTCGGTGACCCCCGATTTTTTTTACGTTTTTAATCTAATCTTATCACTTTCTATCTGCAGTCAAAGTTTTAAAAAAATCTGTGCGTGGGAAGTTTTTGGGCGCGAACGTCCTTAAGTTGGCTTGGAGAAAAGCATTATGCACAGCCACAGAAGTACCTTGGAAAACAAAATTAAAGGCTTTGCCGCATGAACGCTTTACGCGCGATCATGATAAGAGAATGCGATACACATAAGATTCGCACTACAATAACCACTTATTTTTCTACAAATTTATGAAAGGCACGATTCATGATTTTGTTTTTGTAAAAGAATCTAAAGAATTGATATCCTGAATGTTGTTAGGCAGACTGTTCCACAGAGAAGCACCCCAGTACACTGTGCCGTTGTTGTTCTGCAGAAAGGTACATGTAGTTTGTCCTCATTTCTAGTATTTCATTCGCAGGTCTCCGATCTTGATGTGAAAGTGTTTCGTAAGGTGAGAGTTAAGTCATGATAAATTGTCCCTGACCTCTAGCTGCATAGC
>JAHPZR010009352.1:0-5000 GCA_019787425.1 Platygyra sinensis | reverse complement strand
TTCCAAAAAGTGCTTCCTTGCAATAAGCACAGCCCCAAAGTGGAAGTAGCATTCAAGGTCCATTTAACAGGGTGACACAGAATAGGATAAGGTAAGAAGTCTTTTTTCTCATCTGGGAGTAATATTGAATATTATGACCCTCATAACCCCTATTGTGTCATTTCTTGTGTTAAAGCGTCTCGTTTTCGTTAAAACATTCACTGTACCACATTCAAAAAACGAAAATGAGTGCACCGTCCCTAAAATTAAAGCGTCTCTGCTCCTATAACCGCCCTCCTTTGGACGCTAAAAAATGAGATCCTACGATATTCGATTTTTTAAAGTACATTTTTTAAAACTGTAAGGTGAGCCAGAAATTTATGTTCATATGTTGGGAAAAAACAAAATTCTTAATATTAATTCTCGACAATAAAGTCGCTCAAAGAGCATATTGCTGATCAGAATACATAAAAATAGCCTTCAAATGAAAGGCACTGTACATGTTTAACTGAACATTATTATTATTATTATTATTATTATTATTATTATTATTATTATTATTATTATTATTATTATGTGAATATATAATTTTTTCGTAAGGTAGAACACGCTACATAGAGTAGTGTTTTCATGACGTCACGACAGCCATATTGGTGTAAACCATGAAACGAGGCCAACGTTGGTGTCCAAAACCAATCCAGTGGGAGGGAGTTAAACACTTTTGTTATGTAAACACAACAAATTTGCCCTTGGCCATGTGAGCGAGAACGATGTGTAAGCAAACAAGATGGTCACAAGGATGGAAAAGAATCGTGATGACTGAGCTGCATTGGGAACGAATGAACTCTCCCTACGCGTCTCTGACGTAAGAGATTTACCCACAAATAATAGAGTTTTTTCTTTATCTCTTGCCTAATCAACGCCGACCAGTCTACAACGCTGATTTTAAAATGTTGTAAAACCTTGCTTTTGTTTCTTTCGTACATCGAAAACACTGCTTACAGCTTGCTATTCACCGTGGTGTAGCCTGAACACAACCGGTTACGCAAGAAAGCCACGATAATAAAATTCCATGTCTGTCACCTTCTCATCGCCTGAGTGCCTTCGGGTGCCTATTTGCATGTAGCAACCTAGAATATAGTTAGCTATGTTTGAAATACTGCGCGAAGCTCGGCGAACCAAAAATGAGATATGGCATGGGATTCACAAAAAAGAATTCCTTGATATGTGAAGTGTATTTGTTCTCGTCGCATCTCGCACGACGAAGGAGCGGTTTTGTTTGTCTGTGTTGTTCGCGTGATCAATCAGTCACACGCAACTAAGTGATAATCAGTATTTACATTGCATTGCAGGCGGTCGTGAGCATCGAACAAATCACGGAAACCTTCTGGCATTCAGCTACGGCATACAGTTAACTCATCGCTTAATAAATGGTAGACGTGGCTTCAAGCCATGCATGGTGATCGCTTGAACGTGCAATGCAATCAGGGTGGAAAACGGCGATTATAATTATCCTCACGTTTATTATTCAAACGTCGTTAACTATAAACATCCTAGTTGTGCAATTCAGTGGTTTATTCGGTAAACATTACGGTATCATAGTCTATCAGGTCTCCTGAGTTTCTGATTTAATTTACAGTGGCAAAGAATACATGAACAGTTGATAGTCGTGTCACTGTAGCGAACAGAACAGACTGAATTACTAATGTTAAACATCCATGCGCACAACTTTCGCAAAATACAATAGCAGTAGAAGGAAGCGGTCTACCCACCGTTTCACAAACAATGTTTTTCTCTTCTCCGGAGGCTTTCCTCTTCACATCCAAAGTTGTATAGCAAATCACAGGCGCCTGGTTCAGACCGCAAGGATGTCCGAGAACACTAGCACAATTGATAATGTAACTTAAATACAGTGTGCCTGCGCCCGACGATTGTAATGAAGAGCGTTTTTTGTTCAGTGATGTGACCTTTTATTTTAGGGCAACAAGGCGAAACTAGAGCCCAAACTACCGCGGAAGTGGTACATAACATTCCATGCTTGGCCGTTCAAGGGGGCGGGTCGATGGAGAGGCTAGTTGGTCGGGGGAGGAACGGGGATGGGCGGGGGGGGGGGGAGGACTAAACGTACGGATTCCTTTACCCTCTGGGCGCGCATCGTACCTACACTATCCCCTCTCCCTCTCCTTTGAACGCCTGCTACAAACACCCGGTGATTCACACGGTATTTCATAACAACGAGTACACGTATGTTTACGTGCGTACAAGGTTCATTCACACTTACCGTTGCGTTAGTTACACTTTCGCGTTTGGGCAAAACATCGTCACCGATTGCCAATGAGATCTGTGAATTTGGTCATAGTTAAAATAATATCAAAAGGACTGAGTAGATCTAACAAAGTGACGTCAGTCGACCAGTCATTGATCATACATTTAATGGGCTCCTGATTCCGTCATAACATTGTCAAAGCAACGGTGCCCTCCCCCCTCCACTGCATCCCCAACCCCCCTCAACCCCCGGCCCCATTCTGCCACTATTCACCTCGATTTCAAAGAACAATTGTTAATTATACCATGATCTACAAAAATGGCGAGCGTATGCGTAATTTTTTTGGTCTTTTTGTTTTTATTGTAGTCTAGTTTTCTTTATTTTGGGGGCGTTTTTAATAAAACAATTATTCCACTCGCGCTTGTTAGCCTGCGTTGCAGACGAAACTAAACCCCGGTATAGTCCGTCTGCGAATCAGCGACCGTTAGCTTGTTCTGCCCCCCGCGTGTTACCAAGGATTTTTATAATAGGTTCTAATTGGCTCTTGCATATGGCTGTTCTTTCGTGCACCGTGATTGGACGAGTGGATCTCGTGGAACCATGGTTACGCTCTCGATGGTATTCATCGAAAGCGTAACCATGGTTCCACGAGATCCACTCGTCCAATCACGGTGCGCGAAAGAACAGCCATATGCAAGAGCCAGTTAGAACCTATTATAAAAAACCCCTTGGTAACACGCGGGGGTGGAACAAGCTAACGTTCGCTGATTCGCAGACGGACTATATCGGGGTTTAGTTTCGTCTGCTATGGCGTACCATCGGGGCCAAAATTCAACTTTTGAATTTTGCTTGTACGTTTGGCATTCGATGTTGTAGTTTTACAATTTGTACTTACATCTGCAATTCAACATTCAAGTTTGCAATTTCTCTATTCCAATTGACGATTTGACATTGTTTGTTTCACAATTCAACATCCAAGTTTACGCAATTCAACATCCAAGTTTACGCAATTCAACATTCAACTTTGAAAAATGCATGTTTTCGATATCCAACCGCAACCCAGTCAATGACAGTCAGTGTGGGCTCAGAAAACTATCAAAATTCTCCCTGTGTAGGGGCTAGCAAAGGCAGGTCACGCTACCCTAGACAGTAGCTTTTACCACGTAAAAATGGCGCCGTAGTCATTCTTTTTACACCCAACACGCGATCGTACGTAAGTAATTTATTTGTAAGTTCAGATACACCACATTCATATATCTCACTGTCCTTTCTGGGTTTTGCCGCCTATGAACATTGTGTGACCATAAAGCATTTTAGCTGGTGAGATTGAGACGAATTTCAATCTTTTTGTGTATTTATTTCCAGGGGTCTGAGTTTTCGTGAAACCCAGGCGGATCACGAAAACTCAGACCCGGCCTGGAAATGAATAAAGAAAAAGATTGAAATTCGTCTCAATCTCACCAGCTAAAATGCTTTATGGTCACACAATGTTCATAGGCGGCAAAACCCAGAAAGGACAGTGAGATATATGAATGTGGTGTATCTGAACTTACAAATAAATTTTGATAGTTTTCTGAGCCCACACTGACTGTCATTGACTGGATTGCAGTTGGATATCGAAAACATGCATTTTTCAAAGTTGAATGTTGAATTGCGTAAACCTGGATGTAGAATTGTAAACTTGGATGTTGAATTGCGTAAACTTGGATGTTGAATTGAGAAACAAACATTGTCAAATCGTCAATTGGAATAGATAAATTGCAAACTTGAATGTTGAATTGCAGATGTAAGTACAAATTGTAAAACTACAACATCGAATGCCAAACGTACAAGCAAAATTCAAAAGTTGAATTTTGGCCCCGATGGTACGCCATAGTCTGCAACGCAGGCTAGCGCTTGTTGGATATGAGATGATTATAGCCAACTCGGCGCTACGCGCCTCGTTGGCTATCTATCATCTCATGGAATAATTGTTAAATATTTCTGGGTAGCAAAAGCGCATTCCTTGTAAAAACTTGAGTTTGTAAACCCGTATCTCACAAAAAGCATTCAACACATCGTTTTCAAATTTATAGGCAGCGACCACTGGAAGAAAATCGTACACATAAACTGACTACTGAAATGATAATGATAATGAATTTGTATAGCGCTAAAACTATAGAAGAAAATTCAAAAGAGCTCTACAATAAGTTAAATTAATGAATAAATAAAAAATTTAAAAAAATCCCCTGAAAGCTATAATAACAACAATGCTATGTTAAGCTATGGTAAAATCTAAAAAAAGAAAATGCAATTCGAAAATTCCAAACTAAATTAAAATTAGTAAGAACTATTCCAACAAATGAAAAGCTTTCTAAAAAAGAAATGTTTTAAGTTGCTTTTTAAAAATGGCGAGGCTGCTTCTTGTTCTAATAGTTAATGGCAGCGATTTCCATAAAACAGGTGCAGCATGAGCAAAGGCCCGATCCCCAAGTGTAGAGCAGTTGACTTTTGGAACGAACAGAAGAGATTTTACAGACGAACGAAGAGCATAATTAGCAGCTGGTTTCACGGATAAAAGATCTGTAATGTAGCATGGAGTTTGGTTGCGTAGTGACTTGTAAACCGTGAAAAGGTGTTTTTTCAAGTTGTTGACGGGTGCCAATAATTAGAAAGTCAGTTTTCGCGTCCTTGACCATTAAAACGATTGAGCGAACATCATGCACTTTTCAATCACAGAAACAGCGTTAATTTCTGAATGGATAGAACAAGGTCT
>JAHPZR010009351.1:2500-15134 GCA_019787425.1 Platygyra sinensis | reverse complement strand
TTTGAGAGGACAACAAAAGCAAACAATAGAAACAAAGCTCCAGCCCCAGAACAATAACAGCTTCTAACAAGCAAAATAATTACAAGCTTATGAGAGCTGCTACACTCTGAATCTATTAGTAAGTCAATTGAATTAGGATGACTAAGAGTATGAGTGAAGCCAATCCATTCAATGTTATTGTTGCAAAAATAAGCATTATTCACCAACATTACAAAATTCTGAACAAAAAGTTTGGAAACAAGTGACACAGTACAAGGGAATTAATATAAACTTACTTTGGATGGAGAAATTTCCCAAATTGGGTCAACAAGTAACATTTCCTGGTACTTTACACAAGCATCGTCAGTAAAGGTAAATGAATTTCTCAACCAAAGCGAAAAGGACTCTAGTGGCCGTAATTCATGATCTGGTCGACAATGTTTGGGAATTTCTTTTTCCATCTGTGCTTGTTTAGAAGCAAATGCTTTCCTGTATAAACGATACCACTCCCAAGGGATACTGACGATGAAGCAGAGGAACAAGACACCCCAGAACTGTGTCCGCCAGGTCAACCTTGTGCGTGTCTCAAACACAATTGCCGCACAAATCACCAAAATCAGAGACACCAAGATGAGAATTGCCTCTTTAGTTATATAACTCAATGATGAATTGTCCCACTGACCAAAATCATACATATCATCTTTGCCTTTAAAATTGGATATGATGTTGATGATCACCTCACAGACATCTTGAACATTTCCATCATTTGATTTGATAAATTTTTCCAGAGTTGCAACATCATCTTTTGAAGCAGTCACCACAACCTCATGATCTCCACGATCTTCAAGATTCCCTAGAATGCTTCTGACTACTTTTTTAAAATATGGAGTGTCGCACGGTGAAGCATTGGCAACAGTTTTCTCAGCACAGGCCTGACATTGTACAGGTGATTTCTCCAAGTCCTTGTAGCACTGTGATAGCTTTGCTTGGAGTTTGTCAAGATCAGGTTGTTCGTCTGTGGCATCGTTTACACCTCTTTCCTGATTGTAAGAAAATGTACATATTTAAGCAATAGACCACAAATTTCTATGGTTTATAGGCTGATAAACCATGCGGGATGTTGGTAGACTGCAAGAAGAATTTGTTAATCAAGAGCTGCAGGCCAGTGATTTACAAATTCTTCGAGTGTTCTACCAACATCCCAAGTGGTTTGTCAACTTGTGGTCTATTCCTTTTACATAATCATTCAGAAGATGCGGAACTTTTCCATGAATTTACCAGGCTGTGCACAATAGACCATAGATGATTGACCAATCAGAGCACGCACATTGATTTGGTTATTGCCAACAAGCCAGCCGAGCGAAGACGCTCGGCTGGCAAGGCGGCAGAGAATAGTGCCACGCGAAGAATGCTGTATGCAAAAAAAATCTTGATCGGCGACCGAAAAGTGTAAGTGTAAGTGTAAGTGGAAGTGTAAGGTGTAAGACCCCCAGTAGGATATTGAGAGTGCGCTGATTCGAGGAGCATTGTCAGTCAGTTTGACAGGGTCCATCCAAAAATTTGAAGTAGAGGGCCGGAGAAAAACTTTGAGTAGGCGGCGGACAGTGCTTATAAAAATACGTGCAGTGGTTTTATCGGGGCCACGTGGAGGAGAGGGCCCACCTTTTATTGGGGGTTCCTGGGGCCTCTCCGAGAAAATTCAGTGTATACTTTGAGCGTGCGGACCATCATCGACTTTTTGAACCTTTGTGATAGTTTCGGTTTTTCGTCCATGATTTCGAAAGTGATAGAATTAATACATTCACTTAAACTTGACGTATTTTGAAATTGTTTCGCTTTATAACAACAAGCTCGCTAATTTTTTCTCACTTTCAAATTTTACTCAAACATCGATATCTTACGGCTGCCAAGTAAGGAGATCTTGCAAAGTTTGTTTCTTTTGCTGGAATCTTATTTTATTAATTTTTTTTCCAAATACATTGTAGTTATTTGCGCTCGAAAATCATGTGCAAACCAGGCGCTGGGTTGCAGGTCGTGTTTAAAGAACTAATTAAATTACGCGTACATTCACTGGAGATTTATCAACTAATTTCAATTATATTTTCGAAAGAAAACAACTTAACTTCATTCGTGTTATCTCTGTTTCTGTTAAATTTGTCCCAGGAACTAAGCAGCGATTGCTGGGTTTTTCGCTTCATTTTCAGAGGAAAAAGTGACCTCTAACCCCCGCTATCAAAATCAAATATTTCAGCGCTGCCGTCACGGCTCGGTGCCCACGTCACGTTTTTAGCGACAATTCTCACGACCCAATTGATTATCTTACAGCTATAACAGTTGCATTAAATCGCTACGTATTTGTTGAGAAGAAAATTAGACATAGTATTTGTGCTTAATTTTATTGACGGATAGGCTCACATTGTTGCAAATAAAAATTTTTCATAAGTCATTTTTTGAGTAGCCGGCGAGCCTTAAGACGGCGAGTCGCCGGAGCTTCCGCGAAACTGTTTCCCTGAATAATTGTTAAAGATCGAAAGTTTTGCAGTCTATTTCCGCTCGGTCGAACTTTCAAATAATAAACCGTAGGCCCCGTCTCCTGCATCTTCGATGTTATGGTTAGCAGGGTAAGTAAAAGAACCCACGCGCTTATCGTAAAGAGTAGGGCATGAAGTTCCCGGTGTTGTGGTCTGGCCTTTGTTGTTATACTGTGAGATGCTCGGAGAAAGCTACTTTACAATCCGAGGGTAAACAAAGTATTCATTTCACTTCACTTCAGTTCAAGACGATGGGCAAAGTCAAAGAGAAAGTAAACACGCTAGTTTGATGAACACGCTTGTTTAATTCTGTGGCAAACAGGTTCGATTTGTGTTTTGATTTGAACACTGGATTTGCTCCAGTGGTTCGAATGATAAACACTCAGTTCTGTTCGGAAATGCTGCCCGACTGAACCTTCACTGAGTTCGATATGCTAGATTTGAACACCGGAATTGCTCTTAGTGGTTAAAACGCTGCCCGACAGAACTTTCAGTTCGAAATGAATAAACAGAGAAGGCATACATACACTGTTTCGATTCATGAACACGCTTGTTCAATATTTCTGTGGTGAACACGCGGTTTCGTGTCGATTTTGTATGTTGCACGCTGGATTTGCTCTTGTCTAACATACAGTTTTCCTCAATATTCGATTCGCTGGTTTGGTATGTTCTGAGACAACGAAATTGTTCACAGTTGAATAAAGACAACAGCAAAGAAAACACTCGCGCTTCACAATGACCCTTCCACATCAAAAACAAATCAAACACAACCTACCCAGGCAACCTACCCGAACAAGTCTAGATGTAACGCACCTGCTGATTGGCTAAAACTACAATGGCTCGAATAGTTCCGTCCTTGCAATTGGCTAAAACTGGGGGTCTTACACCTTACACTTCCACTTACACTTACACTTACACTTTTCGGTCGCCGATCAAGATTTTTTTTGCATACAGCATTCTTCGCGTGGCACTATTCTCTGCCGCCTTGCCAGCCGAGCGTCTTCGCTCGGCTGGCTTGTTGGCAATAACCAAATCAATGTGCGTGCTCTGATTGGTCAATCATCTATGGTCTATTGTGCACAGCCTGGTAAATTCATGGAAAAGTTCCGCATCTTCTGAATGATTATGTAAAAGGAATAGACCACAAGTTGACAAACCACTTGGGATGTTGGTAGAACACTCGAAGAATTTGTAAATCACTGGCCTGCAGCTCTTGATTAACAAATTCTTCTTGCAGTCTACCAACATCCCGCATGGTTTATCAGCCTATAAACCATAGAAATTTGTGGTCTATTGCTTAAATATGTACATTTTCTTACAATCAGGAAAGAGGTGTAAACGATGCCACAGACGAACAACCTGATCTTGACAAACTCCAAGCAAAGCTATCACAGTGCTACAAGGACTTGGAGAAATCACCTGTACAATGTCAGGCCTGTGCTGAGAAAACTGTTGCCAATGCTTCACCGTGCGACACTCCATATTTTAAAAAAGTAGTCAGAAGCATTCTAGGGAATCTTGAAGATCGTGGAGATCATGAGGTTGTGGTGACTGCTTCAAAAGATGATGTTGCAACTCTGGAAAAATTTATCAAATCAAATGATGGAAATGTTCAAGATGTCTGTGAGGTGATCATCAACATCATATCCAATTTTAAAGGCAAAGATGATATGTATGATTTTGGTCAGTGGGACAATTCATCATTGAGTTATATAACTAAAGAGGCAATTCTCATCTTGGTGTCTCTGATTTTGGTGATTTGTGCGGCAATTGTGTTTGAGACACGCACAAGGTTGACCTGGCGGACACAGTTCTGGGGTGTCTTGTTCCTCTGCTTCATCGTCAGTATCCCTTGGGAGTGGTATCGTTTATACAGGAAAGCATTTGCTTCTAAACAAGCACAGATGGAAAAAGAAATTCCCAAACATTGTCGACCAGATCATGAATTACGGCCACTAGAGTCCTTTTCGCTTTGGTTGAGAAATTCATTTACCTTTACTGACGATGCTTGTGTAAAGTACCAGGAAATGTTACTTGTTGACCCAATTTGGGAAATTTCTCCATCCAAAGTAAGTTTATATTAATTCCCTTGTACTGTGTCACTTGTTTCCAAACTTTTTGTTCAGAATTTTGTAATGTTGGTGAATAATGCTTATTTTTGCAACAATAACATTGAATGGATTGGCTTCACTCATACTCTTAGTCATCCTAATTCAATTGACTTACTAATAGATTCAGAGTGTAGCAGCTCTCATAAGCTTGTAATTATTTTGCTTGTTAGAAGCTGTTATTGTTCTGGGGCTGGAGCTTTGTTTCTATTGTTTGCTTTTGTTGTCCTCTCAAATGTTTTGGGTACAGGGGGGACAGAACCTCCCACCTCCCGTACCCTGCTCTCCCACTTCCCGTACCTTTATCTCCTGCTTCCCACCCTTTTCTGTGCTGCTCCCGTCCCCTCTAACTTGTCAGAGTCATTAAGCACATCCTAGTCATTTAGTTCCGCAATTCTTAAAGGAGCTACGTCACGGTTAAACGGTTTGAAAATTTTAGCCTCAATTTTTCAAATTTGTTGTTTGTAATCCATGTCAATCTTCTCCATCCTTAACCATCCTAGTTCCATAATAATTAATTTTTTTCTCTGTAGTGTTTTTCTATCTTTGTAAAGTATTATTTTTAGGTTCCTTCAATTTATAAGAAAATTTTGTTGATGGTCCCTTGTTTTAAATAAGATTACGACTGCCATATGTTTCAATTCAATGAAGTTTTGACCTACTTGTTTATCTTTTTTGATTTTCACCGTTTCAGTCCATTTTAATAATAATAATCATCATCATCATCATCATCATCATCATCATCATAATTTAATAATAATAATCATAATCATAATAATAACATTTTATAATGCGCAAATTTCATGAAATATTCAAATGCACATGATAAGATTAAAAACAGAATAAAAAGGCTAAAAAGCTAAACTAAAAAGTAAACTTACAATGACGCTAAAAAGCTAAAGTTACAGTTAATAGTAAACTTACAATAATAGAAACAACTACACTGTATGATAAAAATGCAAGACGGAAAAGGTGAGTTTTTAGCTTGGCTTTAAAAAATACTGTGCCGGTGCTTTTAATGTCAAATGGTAGGGCATTCCAAAGTTTCAGTGCAGCACAAGTAAAAGAACGGTCACCTAGACAGTGTAGCTTTTGATTTAAAACCGGGATAACTAAGTAAAAGCCTATCGCTAGAATCCTTTATCACCTCTTCAGAATCCGTTTTCAGTAATTTTAATGGCATTCTCAAAAGTTATTTCTAAATTTTTATTGTCAGATTGTGTTTTGATAAAGTATACGCATTTCCAGTAATCAGTCTGGCGTTTATGGGGATCAGACAATGAAATCATGGAATTAGGATTTGATTTGATTGCAGCCAAATGTCTCGAGTGGTTTTCAGATATGCATATTTATTGTTCAGGAAATATAAAGAGGTCTTCCATGTGTCTAGGTTAGTACATGTAGACTGGTATCCTTCTGCTGCAAATTGTCATTAGACATGTTAAGTCTCCTTCCTCTTCTGAGTCGTGGGGGATTTCATGATTCTCTCCAATTTCATCAGTTTCCATATCATGTACTCCTTGGCAGCTGAAATCGATTTCAACTTGTCTAAAACAAAAAAACTGGGATGTAAAACAAACCACTTAACACTCTCCAGCGTGCTCATTAAAGCAGCACTCAGTTGAGGCATCTCTACACCATGCGGTGAAATCTTTGGTCCATTCTGAATCACGGTGACCGTCATGAGTAGCAAGCTCCCAAGAAGGTGTTCCATGCATGGACCTTTCACTGCCATGCCGAAAAATACTCAAGACCTAATAAAATAATTGTCTTAGATGACATTGATTTGAGATGGCCTGAAGTGATAATGTGCTCTCAAGCCGCTTGATATTTCATGACCTATGACTTAACCACTATAAATGGGTTTTTTTGAATTCAACAATGCGTTAGAATAATCTCAAAAACAAGAACCCAAAATATTCTTGACTTGCATTAAAGCTGAATTCCAGTCTGTACTGTGCACTCTCGATAGTTTGTTTATGTTTTTTGTTTTGCTTCATGTAAGACATCACAAAATGTAAACATCTCGCGACTTCTTACATGAAGTAAATTCAAAGTTTAAAAACAACCGCCATTATGGTTAAGAAGTGGTCAAAGCTTAATACTTCGTTCTTTCTCATATCACTTCATGAAACAACTTCACAGCTGTAAAAATCAATGAAGCTGTTGGAAAAAGAATTTGAAAGGTCTCAAAGATAAGGTATGTGGTTCTTAACGAATAACATCGATTCGCATTCTACTGAGTGAGCCGTTTATAATGTTTGTAAACATTAGAGTTCTGAGACTGCGCAGTACGGACTGGAAATCATCTTTAACGTCTTCTCAGTCACTTCTGAAACTTCTGAGCAAACTAGCAAATGGAAACTTGCGCTTGGACTGAAAAACAGACTGCCAGGCTCACTTCCTGTGAAATAGTAAACCCATTTATAGTGTAAGTCATAGGTCATGAAATATCAAGCGGCTTGAGAGCACATTATCACTTCAGGCCATCTCAAATCAATGTCATCTAAGACAATTTTTATTAGGTCTTGAGTATTTTTCGGCACGGCAGTGAAAGGTCCATGCATGGAACACCTTCTTGGGAGCTTGCTACTCATGACGGTCACCGTGATTCAGAACTGACCAAAGATTTCACCGCATGGTGTAGAGATGCCTCAACTGAGTGCTGCTTTAATGAGCACGCTGGAGACTGTTAGAGTGGTTCGTTTTACATCCCAGTTTTTTTGTTTTAGACAAGTTGAAATCCATTTCAGACTGCCAAGGAGTACATGATATGGAAACTGATGAAATTGGAGAGAATCACGAAATCCCCAACGACTCAGAAGAGGAAGGAGACTTAACATGTCTAACGACCATTTGCAGCAGAAGGATACCAGTCTACTGTACTAACCTAGGCACATGGAAGACTTCGTTTATATTTCCTGAACAATAAATATGCATATCTGAAAACCACTCGAGACATTTGGCTGCAATCAAATCAAATCCTAATTCCATGATTTCATTGTCTGATCCCCATAAACGCCAGACTGATTACTGGAAATGCGTATACTTTATCAAAACACAATCTGACAATAAAATTTAGAAATAACTTTTGAGAATGCCATTAAATACTGAAAACGGATTCTGAAGAGGTGATAAGGATTCTAGCGATAGGCTTTTACTTAGTTATCCGGTTTTAAATCAAAAGCTACACTGTCTAGGTGACCGTTCTTTTACTTGTGCTGCCACTGAAACTTTGGAATGCCCTACCATTTGACATTAAAAGCACCGGCACAGTATTTTTTAAAGCCAAGCTAAAAACTCACCTTTTCCGTCTTGCATTTTTATCATACAGTGTAGTTGTTTCTATTATTGTAAGTTTACTATTAACTGTAACTTTAGCTTTTTAGCGTCATTGTAAGTTTACTTTTTAGTTTAGCTTTTTAGCCTTTTTATTCTGTTTTTAATCTTATCATGTGCATTTGAATATTTCATGAAATTTGCGCATTATAAAATGTTATTATTATGATTATGATTATTATTATTAAATTATGATGATGATGATGATGATGATGATGATGATGATTATTATTATTAAAATGGACTGAAACGGTGAAAATCAAAAAAGATAAACAAGTAGGTCAAAACTTCATTGAATTGAAACATATGGCAGTCGTAATCTTATTTAAAACAAGGGACCATCAACAAAATTTTCTTATAAATTGAAGGAACCTAAAAATAATACTTTACAAAGATAGAAAAACACTACAGAGAAAAAAATTAATTATTATGGAACTAGGATGGTTAAGGATGGAGAAGATTGACATGGATTACAAACAACAAATTTGAAAAATTGAGGCTAAAATTTTCAAACCGTTTAACCGTGACGTAGCTCCTTTAAGAATTGCGGAACTAAATGACTAGGATGTGCTTAATGACTCTGACAAGTTAGAGGGGACGGGAGCAGCACAGAAAAGGGTGGGAAGCAGGAGATAAAGGTACGGGAAGTGGGAGAGCAGGGTACGGGAGGTGGGAGGTTCTGTCCCCCCTGTACCCAAAACATTTGAGAGGACAACAAAAGCAAACAATAGAAACAAAGCTCCAGCCCCAGAACAATAACAGCTTCTAACAAGCAAAATAATTACAAGCTTATGAGAGCTGCTACACTCTGAATCTATTAGTAAGTCAATTGAATTAGGATGACTAAGAGTATGAGTGAAGCCAATCCATTCAATGTTATTGTTGCAAAAATAAGCATTATTCACCAACATTACAAAATTCTGAACAAAAAGTTTGGAAACAAGTGACACAGTACAAGGGAATTAATATAAACTTACTTTGGATGGAGAAATTTCCCAAATTGGGTCAACAAGTAACATTTCCTGGTACTTTACACAAGCATCGTCAGTAAAGGTAAATGAATTTCTCAACCAAAGCGAAAAGGACTCTAGTGGCCGTAATTCATGATCTGGTCGACAATGTTTGGGAATTTCTTTTTCCATCTGTGCTTGTTTAGAAGCAAATGCTTTCCTGTATAAACGATACCACTCCCAAGGGATACTGACGATGAAGCAGAGGAACAAGACACCCCAGAACTGTGTCCGCCAGGTCAACCTTGTGCGTGTCTCAAACACAATTGCCGCACAAATCACCAAAATCAGAGACACCAAGATGAGAATTGCCTCTTTAGTTATATAACTCAATGATGAATTGTCCCACTGACCAAAATCATACATATCATCTTTGCCTTTAAAATTGGATATGATGTTGATGATCACCTCACAGACATCTTGAACATTTCCATCATTTGATTTGATAAATTTTTCCAGAGTTGCAACATCATCTTTTGAAGCAGTCACCACAACCTCATGATCTCCACGATCTTCAAGATTCCCTAGAATGCTTCTGACTACTTTTTTAAAATATGGAGTGTCGCACGGTGAAGCATTGGCAACAGTTTTCTCAGCACAGGCCTGACATTGTACAGGTGATTTCTCCAAGTCCTTGTAGCACTGTGATAGCTTTGCTTGGAGTTTGTCAAGATCAGGTTGTTCGTCTGTGGCATCGTTTACACCTCTTTCCTGATTGTAAGAAAATGTACATATTTAAGCAATAGACCACAAATTTCTATGGTTTATAGGCTGATAAACCATGCGGGATGTTGGTAGACTGCAAGAAGAATTTGTTAATCAAGAGCTGCAGGCCAGTGATTTACAAATTCTTCGAGTGTTCTACCAACATCCCAAGTGGTTTGTCAACTTGTGGTCTATTCCTTTTACATAATCATTCAGAAGATGCGGAACTTTTCCATGAATTTACCAGGCTGTGCACAATAGACCATAGATGATTGACCAATCAGAGCACGCACATTGATTTGGTTATTGCCAACAAGCCAGCCGAGCGAAGACGCTCGGCTGGCAAGGCGGCAGAGAATAGTGCCACGCGAAGAATGCTGTATGCAAAAAAAATCTTGATCGGCGACCGAAAAGTGTAAGTGTAAGTGTAAGTGGAAGTGTAAGGTGTAAGACCCCCAGTTTTAGCCAATTGCAAGGACGGAACTATTCGAGCCATTGTAGTTTTAGCCAATCAGCAGGTGCGTTACATCTAGACTTGTTCGGGTAGGTTGCCTGGGTAGGTTGTGTTTGATTTGTTTTTGATGTGGAAGGGTCATTGTGAAGCGCGAGTGTTTTCTTTGCTGTTGTCTTTATTCAACTGTGAACAATTTCGTTGTCTCAGAACATACCAAACCAGCGAATCGAATATTGAGGAAAACTGTATGTTAGACAAGAGCAAATCCAGCGTGCAACATACAAAATCGACACGAAACCGCGTGTTCACCACAGAAATATTGAACAAGCGTGTTCATGAATCGAAACAGTGTATGTATGCCTTCTCTGTTTATTCATTTCGAACTGAAAGTTCTGTCGGGCAGCGTTTTAACCACTAAGAGCAATTCCGGTGTTCAAATCTAGCATATCGAACTCAGTGAAGGTTCAGTCGGGCAGCATTTCCGAACAGAACTGAGTGTTTATCATTCGAACCACTGGAGCAAATCCAGTGTTCAAATCAAAACACAAATCGAACCTGTTTGCCACAGAATTAAACAAGCGTGTTCATCAAACTAGCGTGTTTACTTTCTCTTTGACTTTGCCCATCGTCTTGAACTGAAGTGAAGTGAAATGAATACTTTGTTTACCCTCGGATTGTAAAGTAGCTTTCTCCGAGCATCTCACAGTATAACAACAAAGGCCAGACCACAACACCGGGAACTTCATGCCCTACTCTTTACGATAAGCGCGTGGGTTCTTTTACTTACCCTGCTAACCATAACATCGAAGATGCAGGAGACGGGGCCTACGGTTTATTATTTGAAAGTTCGACCGAGCGGAAATAGACTGCAAAACTTTCGATCTTTAACAATTATTCAGGGAAACAGTTTCGCGGAAGCTCCGGCGACTCGCCGTCTTAAGGCTCGCCGGCTACTCAAAAAATGACTTATGAAAAATTTTTATTTGCAACAATGTGAGCCTATCCGTCAATAAAATTAAGCACAAATACTATGTCTAATTTTCTTCTCAACAAATACGTAGCGATTTAATGCAACTGTTATAGCTGTAAGATAATCAATTGGGTCGTGAGAATTGTCGCTAAAAACGTGACGTGGGCACCGAGCCGTGACGGCAGCGCTGAAATATTTGATTTTGATAGCGGGGGTTAGAGGTCACTTTTTCCTCTGAAAATGAAGCGAAAAACCCAGCAATCGCTGCTTAGTTCCTGGGACAAATTTAACAGAAACAGAGATAACACGAATGAAGTTAAGTTGTTTTCTTTCGAAAATATAATTGAAATTAGTTGATAAATCTCCAGTGAATGTACGCGTAATTTAATTAGTTCTTTAAACACGACCTGCAACCCAGCGCCTGGTTTGCACATGATTTTCGAGCGCAAATAACTACAATGTATTTGGAAAAAAAATTAATAAAATAAGATTCCAGCAAAAGAAACAAACTTTGCAAGATCTCCTTACTTGGCAGCCGTAAGATATCGATGTTTGAGTAAAATTTGAAAGTGAGAAAAAATTAGCGAGCTTGTTGTTATAAAGCGAAACAATTTCAAAATACGTCAAGTTTAAGTGAATGTATTAATTCTATCACTTTCGAAATCATGGACGAAAAACCGAAACTATCACAAAGGTTCAAAAAGTCGATGATGGTCCGCACGCTCAAAGTATACACTGAATTTTCTCGGAGAGGCCCCAGGAACCCCCAATAAAAGGTGGGCCCTCTCCTCCACGTGGCCCCGATAAAACCACTGCACGTATTTTTATAAGCACTGTCCGCCGCCTACTCAAAGTTTTTCTCCGGCCCTCTACTTCAAATTTTTGGATGGACCCTGTCAAACTGACTGACAATGCTCCTCGAATCAGCGCACTCTCAATATCCTACTGGATTGCGTGACGAACGAAAGCAGCCTTTCCCCCAAGTGGTGTCATGTTACCGGCCGGTAAAAGCGTTATTTCTCTCAGTAATGTTTGTATCAGAAGAGAACCAAATACCCGTCATGCTGTATTAATAAACCCTTATTACATCACAAATTATTTGCTCGTTGGCACTCTATCGATAGGTATACCTAGTTATATAAAATTTATTATATGATGTTGGACTGCTACAGTTTCTTTTTCACACAATTCTGACATGTTGTCAATTTGAATAAACCTGTTCAACAAGGAGAGTACAATGCTCAAGTAACGTATCCAATGAATGATTTTAGTCAGTTACAAATTGCTTGAAACTACTCTCAGAAAATCTCCCAGGGGACCATGCTACACTAGACCCCAACCCCCCCCTAGAAGCTCGCACCTTCAGCGCTCGTCATGTGCTCCCCCCTCCTCCCAGCATAAATTTAACCCTACTTTGGCACTGAGCAGGCCAAGCCGAGCCCCATTCAAGCCAACCTGAACTTATTCAGGTTATTACCCAATAAACATACAGGCTAACTGGAGTGCTGTTTAGGCTTCACTTTATTCACTTCCTGTTG
>JAHPZR010009350.1:0-19592 GCA_019787425.1 Platygyra sinensis | reverse complement strand
AGATGCGAAATGCTCCATTTTGTGACGTTTACATGAAACAAAACAAAATTCATAAACAAACTCTCGCGAGTGCGCAGAACAGACTGGAAATCATCTTTAAGTTTCAACAGAATTTCCCTTTCTCCCAAACGTCTATTTGTATCAATTGACAGAACCTCTGAAAAAGGTTTTATTTTTATTTTTTCTAAAATTAGAACTTATCTTACTGTGCGACTACTCCAACCAAGGCCACCCGACCAAAAATCTGTTGCCTTTGTGATGTAAAGCTTGATTACAAGGATAATTTGTTGGAAAACTATTGCAAAGTTTCACGATTTTTTTTTGTTAAATTTGTAGAAAATTTTGTCAGGTGGCCTTGGTTGGAGTAGTCACACTATAATGATCTTAAACTATAACTGCAAACAGGCTGATCGCTTTACCTAAACCTACCTTAATATTAAAGTTGGTTACTTCAGCTAATAATCTCAATTAAGCTGCATAAAGATGTACACCCTGCTTCCGGCCGCAGACTAAAACCGAGGGTGTTCATCGGGCATGATTTGCATTTCCTTAATCAGTTATTTTGATGTTAATAGGACATTAAAGGAGTTTTAGTTCCTATAGATACATGGGTTTTTAAAAAAAATCACTCTTTATATCATACTATTTGAAAACGCCATCTCCACTTACCGGATTTTTCAGCAGAGAAATGAAATCCGGTTTGAATTTCTTCAATGCAACTTCAAGTTCATGGTATATTTCTGGACTTTTCTTATATAAAGCTCGTTCCACGCTAGCTTGAAGCTCCTTGTACGGTCTCCAAATTCCTAAAGATAAAATAAAGCCAGTAAGTCACATTGTTTTAACATGCCAACTGCACAAAACGTTAGGGTTTTTACATGCGATACCTCTTGCAGCCGCCATTTTGTCGGAGCCCGCGAAGCGTGCTTGCTTGGTAACCAGGGCTTATTTAAATTTGCTAGGACACTAAATCTAGCTAAGCTGCCTGGCCAGACCATACAGGTTTAAGTCACATGATAAGAATTGGACAGTTTGATTGGATGACAGCGGAGGTTGGGTGACGAGCCGAATCCCCGCGTAAAATTGAACGCGCCAAAAAATCACAACCGCTTATAACGCGGATTCATTGTACTGGGAAAGAAAGGCGAGGTGATATTTCAGTTACTTTAGCTTCTTGCTGCCCTCAGAGTGATTTTACACCCCTATGAATTATCGGCAAAGCTGCACGGCGTTATTTTCAAAGAAAACTTGACAGATATTTTGGAACAGTGGTAAGTTACCCAATGTAGTAACGCGATCACAAACGCTGAGATCAGCTCTTCCCGCCTCTTCACTCTGTAGCCTTACAAATTGCTACAAATTCTCCGTTACAGACTGGGTATTTTGCAAGATTTATCTCTCATTCTATGACTACAACACTTTGATTTTGATTAGTTATTTTATAACATTCTGAAGATCCGTTCAGTTTGAGATCATAGACAACTTTCCGTTACTATCAAGACGCTGGACGCCGGCATATTTGTAACGACTCATGAATATTGTTGTAAATTCAGAATACATTTCATCCGTTTGTTCTTTCTGCTGACCTAACTAAACTAACTTCGTTTGAAATTGTTTTAGGGCCGTTATGGAATCAAACCCAGCACTATTAATTCCTGAAGGCTGGGATAACGACCACACAACAGATACAGATCACATTGCCAACGCAACCGAAAGCGAGTGCAATAGTTCATCGCAATCCCTTTCGTTACGTCGATATCCTTCGTTGGCGGAGCTTTCTTGTATAGCTACAAACTGTGAAGGGACTAATGTGGTCGCTGATGGGTCCCCAGTACAGGAGAAACAACTAATGGCAGCGCCTATTGTGGAGGATTGCGAAACTCAGCTGAATAGTATTTGGAATCAAGGACCTCCTGCAACTCCTCCAAAGGTCGTCGCTACAGCAAAGAGCTCGACAAATCAAAGCAGTGACGATCCACTGACTCCTACAGCTAATCTTAAAATGCTTGTTAGTGCTGCTAGTCCGGCAATTCGCGATAGGGAAATCAAGAAAAGAGAACTTTTTCCTGGTCAAAGTTTTAACACCTTCGAGTCCCTCCATACGGCAGCTAACGCGCTCATTTCAAATTCAAGACAATCTGAAGCACTCGGGAGCGACAAAACCGTAAATGAAGATTCAAGTCAAGTCGATTATGGGGGAAACAAGATCACTATTAGCCGGAAAGACAAGTCGCTTGGCCTTCTGTGTCAGAAGTAAGTAAAACAAGCGTTGTAACCTGATTAGCCGTTTAGCGCCAAATTTGGCTAGACGTGGCAATGTTTGAATTTGTAATGAGAAGTGGGAACAAATTGTTAACGCGCCAAAAAGCTGCTTTACGTTTGTTCGATTGAAGTAATATTACGTGCGGATGATTTTCCTTTGATCTGGAGACACTACATCAAATTTTTCTAAACCTTCCTCAGCAATCAAGTGAAGAGCAAATGATTTTTCACAGGCATATTAACCACGAGGTGGCGTTACAGAAATGTTCATTGCAGTCACGTTTTCGTCTGTTCAGATCTAAACGTGGAAAAGAGCACTTTGATCTTTTTCGGGATCTCAGCCTTAATGGTCGTGCTTTTCTCCATTCGTGTAATACAGGTGCATGTAGATTTCCGGTTATGTAACATTTGTAGCACATGTATATGCTTCGATTTTTAGGTGCACTTGATAGTTCAAATAACATTTCTCTGTTCTCTTTGTAACAGGTTTTTGTCAAAATATCCAGAGTACCCAAAGATGAATCAGTTTATTGAGATTGGGCTAGATGATGTGGCAAAAGACCTAAGTAAGAAAACATTTTCTTCATTTAATGAAATAAAGCAGAATTAGCCAACCCTGGTAGCTAAAGCTAGGAAATTACTAAGCCTGCTTGCTTGCCAGTCAATGCTACCTAGCATCTGCAATTAAAACTCTGTGCTGAAACTGGCTCCACATGTTGTACAAGCTGCAAACTGGTCAGAACATGTATGTAGGATGACTGTACAGGAATTTAGGCCAACTCTGACTTTTCAATGATTATTTGCCACTATTTGTTATTCCAATTTCCATACACCCCTCCGATATAACTCCGATGTTTTCCAGTATTGGTGCGTTAAATCAGATTTTCTATCATTCAGCAAAATGTTCAAATACCATACAGTACATGTAATCATACCAGTAAACAGATTTAACAGTGGATAGATTAGGTTTTTTAACTACATTTAAAACAATCTTTTTGTCTTGCAGGTGTGGAAAGAAGACGTATATATGACATTGTCAATGTTTTAGAAAGTGTGGAAGTAATCAGCAGATATGCAAAGAACAGGTACATCTGGCATGGTAAATCAAGACTTCCCTCGACTCTCATCAAACTAAAGGTAAAACAATGTAAAAAAAATTGTTATAAATTTTTCGTTAACAGAGGCTTCTCTCAATGTAAATTCAGGGTTTGTATCAAGTTCAAGTCAAGTTTTATTATTTTACACTGTTTACAGAAGAGATACAACTGAATATAACATAGTTTACAATAATACAGTAAAGTTTACCATTATAATGGAACCATAATGGTTCCTGGAAAGTACTGGAATTTCATTCCGGCATTTTCTAGGACTGGAAAAAGACAACTAGCTCTAGAAAATTCTATAAATCTGTTAAACTCGCGAAATAAAATGAAACGTATGACGGACAGTAAGGATAATACACATTGAGATCTTGGGAGTGAATGGGTTAATGCAAATTTCAGAGTCCTAAAAAAATCAATCTGGAAAAGTCCTGAAAATTTGTTTCTGGAGGAGGGTGCTTTTGTATGAACCCTGAAACTATTTGCCAAATGAGATGCAACTGCATTTACACTGCTTGCCATGTGTTGAGTTTGTAACATAAGGTAAACAATCTGAGGTGTTAACTGTACTAATCATAAAAATTACAATTCCTTGATTGTGATTGGATTAAAAAACTCATATCTTCCACTAGTTCACTTGCCAAGTTGTTGTCAGACAGTAAATTATTGGACAGTTTTTTATCACACAGTTCAATAAGCCAATCACATTCAAAGTTGTAGTTAGGTGCTTGCACATGCTTTCTTTTGTCTTTTTGGCGCCTAATTGCCGGAAGGAGGTGCGGTGGTTGTTTACATCTCCTTTGTCAGTATTTAAATGCCAAGTTTCCCTTTCTTTCAACTTTGCTTTTCTTCTTTTCTCGGAAATTGTAATTTTTATGATTAATTGATAGTTAGAATTTGTGTCATCTAATTGGATGTGTAATCATACTCATGATAAACAAATTGAACTCCCACTGATTTTGTTATCACTCTTGCGATTGCAGACCGAATTGGACTCCGTTAAGTCCCATTACCATTACATATTAAAGCACTAAGTTTGAAAGAATACGCATATATATGATCATGTGTCTAAGAAATTAATATTTCAAGCTTGTATTTACATGCATGTAGTTTTAAGTTATTATCTTTAATTTCTGTTAAACAGAACTATGCTGTTTCAAAAGGACTAAAATTAAAGCCCTCACCTTCAGGAAAGGAAAATCCCAAAACCAAAGAAATGAAAAAGGAGAAGGTAATTCTTTCACCCCCAGAACCCTTGTTTTGAGATGTTCTGTTGTGTATTAATAGATATACAAGATACAAATAAATTTTGTTAAAAAAATTTTCATCAAATTATTTGTATGACAAGTAAAATACATGTCAGTAAGCAAGTGAGCTTATGTGCAAGTGTGCTTTTTGTTTTTGGGCCTACAAATAATATAGAGACATCAAGAGATGGCAATTATTGTAATACATGTAGATTTTTTTTCACTCCTTTTCAAGGTATATTGTTATGTGAAGAATTCATTAATTAAGAGTCTGTGATATAATTTTTCTGTCATAGGCCAAGGCACCAGTTATGCCAACCCAGTTGCCATTAATACTCCCGAAGGATTCTAATATCATGTCCCTTGTCCAAGCATTAACACCTAAAATGCCAAACTGGACAACAGCCTCATGCCACCACCACCAACGATGCAAGACAATTCAGCAGAGGATAATGCTAATAAAAAGCTCAAATTTAAAGGTATGTAGAGGTACAAGGCTTTTCAAAATTCAGCTCTTGCAAGGCACAAAGAAAACCATTTTTCAGGTACTAGCCCTAAAGTCATTCTCACTAGTCCCTCAAAATTCCTAAATCTTACTGATAGTACTTATACAAGTAAAATTTCCTTTCTGAAAAACTTCACTTGGCCATCAGGCAAGTGAAGGATAGAGCCCACTAGTATGACTACAAAATCCACTAAACCCAGGCTATGGGACACAAGTTTCATTGCACTCTGGATAATGTGCATCACTTAGGAACTTATTCATGTGAGTCCAGTCAACTGGGCTGACCCAGTTTCTGAGATCTTACAGTGCAATACTAAATTAAATCTATCTTTGTAAAGTCTACATGTACATGTAAATGTGATAAGGAGGAACCAAGGTAATCTTTTTCTTATGATTACACTTGGCAAAAAAAAATAGTTTTGTCACTACAGCAAGAGTCCACAAAGCTACAATTGGCACAAATGCTTTGCTCTTGTAGTCTTTGTATTCTCTCGTGAATTTTTATCGCCAACCTCACTAAACCCTGAACCGCAGTCAGACTTGCTACCAGCGATCAAGCTTCATGTATAAGTTTTCCTTAAGTGTATTATAAACTGTTCCTTTCTTTTTAGCAGATAGTGAATACTGCAGAAAAGACAAGTCATTAGGAGTCCTTAGTCAAAAATTCTTAATGATGTTTCTAGTCTCTGAGGTAAGTACAAGCTATCAATGATACCGGTAATCATTGCATGACATCCACCAAAAAAGTAATCTTTAGTTACTAAATGCTTGTCATAAAATTCGTTTATCCCACAACTCTTCAATCAGACCTTACAAATTTTGTAAATGGTTTGAATCCTGGAGTATCAGTAGTTTGTCTTGTGTGATAGTCTGGGTGAGGGTAGTTGTGAAAAATACTGTTGTTGGAGGCTGATGTCTTGACAACCTGAGCAGAAGTCATCTTCAGAGTCAAGTGAATACTGCTAGTCATTTGATGATCTTGAAAAGAGAACAGTGGTTTCAAAACAAGCCGGCGACCGCCGGAGTTCCACCGGCTACTTGATTGTATGTCGCCGGCTACTCTGGTCGTAACAGTCTACTCGTGACAAACAATCTCAGCGTTGCTTCTTATCCGCAAATTTTTAAGACAGCATAGTAACTTCACACTCAAATTTGCAACAATAATACATACGCAAAAGGATGTAAGTGTTGTTCCAAAATAACTCAAATCGTCGGCTATATCCTGTGTCGTACGCATTTGTGTTTTGTCGCTAAGTGGCCGGGCCAACCTCGTTTGGGCGTGTGATGACGTCGGTCGCGTATTTTTTCCACTTCCGGTCGCTTCAAGCTGACAGCATGGCAGAAAAACGAAAACATCAAACGGAACACACTTTTTGCATTTGGGTTCAAAAGGTCACGATCCTCAGGTAGGTGAACAAATTCAGCCAATAAACATTTAGCAATCACTTTACGAGTTGTTAGACTTTGTTAGTGTTCATTCGACCATATGATTACTATGTTCAACTTGTTTATTGTACTTATAGATATTTAAGCTTAAATAAATTACGGTCGACTGATTTTATAGATACAGGAGATCTGGAGTCGTGTCTATTGAAATGAAAGTCGTTGGAAAATGCAAATTTTGCTGTCTGTATTTAAATAAGTCAACAAAAGAACGGTGGATGTTTAGATTCCTTTCTACGCATGGTGCCCAACTGCATTGTAGAAGTGTTTCATACTGCTCTGCATTATAAAGGCAAAATTAAGTCTTGAATTGAACTAGCATGAGTCTCGAAATCTAAATGACTTGGACATTGACTCTGAATTTGAAGATTTTGACAGTGATGAGGAGTCAGATTTAGAACTTGTTTGGTAGTGGGCCATTAAGCTTTTTGCATGCAATTGACTTGTAGCATGAAATTAAGACAAAAGAAGCGTGAATTTTGAAACACCATAAATGATTTTTCACTGGAACATTTCCATCTCATACAAATGTGATGAAAGTATTTCTTTCATTTTCATGCTATACTCTGTAAAGTAGGATAAGCCAATGTTTGTAGATCAGCATTCCTTCCTTGACTACTTTTCATGAAAATTAATGCCACCTTCAGCTGTAAGTCAATCTGAATCAATGTAATCAGTACAATTATGCTGCTGTTAATACATCACAATTTACCTCTGAAATAGACATTAGAACGTTGAAAATGGCATTTCCGAGCTTCTATAGATTTCAAAATTTTCTGGGGGAGCATGTCCCCAGACCCCCCTAGAATCAAGGGCCCAGAGGCCCCTCGATTATCACAGCCGCCTACTTTTCCAGAGTTGGCCGCCTACTTCAGAACATTTTGAAACCCCTGAGAGAAGCATCCTGTACACTCCATTAGGATTAGCAGCATCACCACTGACTAACATCAGTCACCAACAATAGTTCTTTTCAGAACTACACTCAACCAGATGATCACACAAAATGAACTACAGACCAGGGCTGTCATTAAGGGCCGTGACCTGTAACACCTGTTATGGTTCAGCATGCTTGATTTCCCCTTGATGCTATGGGTGAAATTGTCTGTTGTTGAAAGAATTCACCCACAAAGTGACATGTTGCTACGGGTGTGGAGAATAAAGGATACAGGTGACTCAAAACTTTATGACAGCACTGCAGACTTACAAAATGTTGATCAATGAAATATTGTTTGCTATGCAGACACGGCATGTTACACTGGAGGATGCAGCAAATGTACTCATAGGTGAAGAAGAAGAAGGCCAAACAAAATACAAAAGTAAGAAACTAGCAACTTAATAATAGGCATTGAAACAATAGTTACTTTCAAATAAACAATTCTTGCTGCATCAGCAAGTAAACTTGTCAAAAATTTGTTGTGCTTTAGATCATATCTTGACCTCATGGAGTATGAATACAGTTGGACTAGTTAATATGAACTGGATTTTTTATCTTACTTCTTTGGTTATTTTGAACTCAAGCCCCATTTCCAAAAGGGGTTTTTCCAACCTTGTTGAAACAAATTTTTAGAGTTAAAAGATTGGCTAGAATGCTAAATTTGGCAGTTTCATTACACTTTAATCTGGAATAATTGTAAGTAATAAACAAAAATAGCATTCCATAGCACTTATTATTAGTAATATTACTACTTTCACTGCTCACTATTTTGAGCTATTTTTCTTTATGAAACTTTTATTCCTGGCCCTGCCTCTATCCCCTTCCTAAGCGAGCTAACCTCAGCTGCCAACATTACAGTAACCTGTTAACAACCAAATGTCAGAAGTCTAGTCTGCTGGTAGCTGGTTTTTTCCCTAAAGGTCACCAGGACAAGCGTTTAGTCATCACAAACGCAAACAGTGGCGATGGCCATGTGATGCAAGTCATGGCCATGCAGAGAAGAAGGCAACCAGACAGGGTGGTATGGCCGAGTGGGGAAGAAGGCGAGATGAGAAAAAACCGTCTGCAGACTCTTTTTATGTTTTCAAACCCTCCATCAGCCCAGCAATGGAGTACCTGATTGGTCAATATGTGCCTGATGACAGATACGTGTAGTTGACAGAACGTTAAATAACGCGTTGTAAGTCTCACGCAAAGCATTACAAAGACGAGTGATGCAAGTCATGCAATGGTGCAGATCATCCTGATCATCAAGATGCGATCTTCTCGGAGAAGCTTTATAAACTGTTGAAAATCAGTTCTTTAAAGGTTGAACAGAAACAAGCTGTTGTTGGTGTCCCTATGTAATACAGACACTTGACTCTCTGGTTGTGCAATAGGAATCTTGGCGGACCTTGGTTTTTCTCCAGATGTTGAAGATTTGATTTACGCTTCCAGCGTTGTTGAGTCTCCCAGTCATCAGAAGAAGTTGCTTCAAACATCGGCTACAACGGGATTGAAATCAGCCTTTAAGAAACAGGCTAGCTGAATGAAGTTCCAAATTTTTAACGCACTTTTCGCACAGACTCTTGTAGACTGTTTTGCAGTCTAAGACTCTTGAAGAATAACTTAGACTGGAAACAGGATCAGAAGTCCCAGATCTTCAAATAAAAGTTAGTCTTATTATAATGCATTGAATTTTGTCACCTTTTTGTGCTTTAAATGATCACCTACAAAGCCAACAACAGCAATTCCCAGAGCACAACGCATCTTCAGTTTAACTACGGAAGCAAGCATCTTAGGCTCTACTTGCGAAATTCGACCGAACATCACACTCAAGTCCAAATTGCTCTGGTGAAAACTTATCGTAACACTAACCACCTACACCACCGCAATGTGTGTATCTTTCTCTGACTCGCACAACCATGTACTTCTCCATACTCCTACTTGGGAGGGGGCATTTCTTAAAGGGGAAAGTAGCACGTAAACAGTGAAACACTAATGGAAAGGGTAGGGTGACAATGGAAAAAGAGATAGACGGAAGGTAGTCGAGACAGGTAGACAACATAGGTACACACAAGAGAGGGACTGTGCAGAAGCGTGGCAGGAACAACAGGAGTGGCAGACGAGAGGGATGCAAGCACACCAGTGTGAGGGAGTGGGGTGCTCTGTGGGAGGGCGGGAGCGGAAGAGGAAAAACGCAATGGAGTGTAGCGTTAAAACATGTATGGTGTAGTCATCCAGGTGGTGGGTGATAAAGCACGATATAGGGAAGGTCAGAGCGGCGGGACAAGGGGGGCGGGAAAGGTGAGCAAAGGGGGTGAGAAGGGCGGGGCACGATCAAGGGGGGGGCGGGAGGACATGTGGGCACCAGGGGAAGGAACAGACCAAGGGAGGGCAACAGGGGAGGACAAAAGGATAAATAATGTAGCGTCTAAGCGAGACTGCAGGACGCGGGGAGACGGCGGGCAGGCGGTGTGGGAGAGAGAAAGGGACAGCAAGGAGAGGAGAGAAATATTTGAGCCTAAGGAGGAAGGGGACGAGGAACTGGGGGTGGCACGCACAAGAAGAAAAACAGACTGCAGACTCTTCTCATGTTTTGAGGACATTCACACTTGTCAAATAATCTAATTAACTAATACATCGTTTTCACTGTCACGCAACAACAAAAATAAATCAAAAACCATCCAGTGGGAAAAGCCAAGAAATTGTGATGTTATAGAATTAATCAATTAATGAAATCAATTTTTCTTGGGGGATCGGAGTATCATGAACCGTTTGCTCAAACATTTGCGTTATGTTTACGTAATAGTACCAAATGCTTTTATCGGTCGAATTTCGCAAGTAGAGCCTAAGATGCTTGCTTCCGTAGTTAAACTGAAGATGCGTTGTGCTCTGGGAATTGCTGTTGTTGGCTTTGTAGGTGATCATTTAAAGCACAAAAAGGTGACAAAATTCAATGCATTATAATAAGACTAACTTTTATTTGAAGATCTGGGACTTCTGATCCTGTTTCCAGTCTAAGTTATTCTTCAAGAGTCTTAGACTGCAAAACAGTCTACAAGAGTCTGTGCGAAAAGTGCGTTAAAAATTTGGAACTTCATTCAGCTAGCCTGTTTCTTAAAGGCTGATTTCAATCCCGTTGTAGCCGATGTTGAAGCAACTTCTTCTGATGACTGGGAGACTCAACAACGCTGGAAGCGTAAATCAAAATCTTCAACATCTGGAGAAAAACCAAGGTCCGCCAAGATTCCTATTGCACAACCAGAGAGTCAAGTGTCTGTATTACATAGGGACACCAACAACAGCTTGTTTCTGTTCAACCTTTAAAGAACTGATTTTCAACAGTTTATAAAGCTTCTCCGAGAAGATCGCATCTTGATGATCAGGATGATCTGCACCATTGCATGACTTGCATCACTCGTCTTTGTAATGCTTTGCGTGAGACTTACAACGCGTTATTTAACGTTCTGTCAACTACACGTATCTGTCATCAGGCACATATTGACCAATCAGGTACTCCATTGCTGGGCTGATGGAGGGTTTGAAAACATAAAAAGAGTCTGCAGACGGTTTTTTCTCATCTCGCCTTCTTCCCCACTCGGCCATACCACCCTGTCTGGTTGCCTTCTTCTCTGCATGGCCATGACTTGCATCACATGGCCATCGCCACTGTTTGCGTTTGTGATGACTAAACGCTTGTCCTGGTGACCTTTAGGGAAAAAACCAGCTACCAGCAGACTAGACTTCTGACATTTGGTTGTTAACAGGTTACTGTAATGTTGGCAGCTGAGGTTAGCTCGCTTAGGAAGGGGATAGAGGCAGGGCCAGGAATAAAAGTTTCATAAAGAAAAATAGCTCAAAATAGTGAGCAGTGAAAGTAGTAATATTACTAATAATAAGTGCTATGGAATGCTATTTTTGTTTATTACTTACAATTATTCCAGATTAAAGTGTAATGAAACTGCCAAATTTAGCATTCTAGCCAATCTTTTAACTCTAAAAATTTGTTTCAACAAGGTTGGAAAAACCCCTTTTGGAAATGGGGCTTGAGTTCAAAATAACCAAAGAAGTAAGATAAAAAATCCAGTTCATATTAACTAGTCCAACTGTATTCATACTCCATGAGGTCAAGATATGATCTAAAGCACAACAAATTTTTGACAAGTTTACTTGCTGATGCAGCAAGAATTGTTTATTTGAAAGTAACTATTGTTTCAATGCCTATTATTAAGTTGCTAGTTTCTTACTTTTGTATTTTGTTTGGCCTTCTTCTTCTTCACCTATGAGTACATTTGCTGCATCCTCCAGTGTAACATGCCGTGTCTGCATAGCAAACAATATTTCATTGATCAACATTTTGTAAGTCTGCAGTGCTGTCATAAAGTTTTGAGTCACCTGTATCCTTTATTCTCCACACCCGTAGCAACATGTCACTTTGTGGGTGAATTCTTTCAACAACAGACAATTTCACCCATAGCATCAAGGGGAAATCAAGCATGCTGAACCATAACAGGTGTTACAGGTCACGGCCCTTAATGACAGCCCTGGTCTGTAGTTCATTTTGTGTGATCATCTGGTTGAGTGTAGTTCTGAAAAGAACTATTGTTGGTGACTGATGTTAGTCAGTGGTGATGCTGCTAATCCTAATGGAGTGTACAGGATGCTTCTCTCAGGGGTTTCAAAATGTTCTGAAGTAGGCGGCCAACTCTGGAAAAGTAGGCGGCTGTGATAATCGAGGGGCCTCTGGGCCCTTGATTCTAGGGGGTCTGGGGACATGCTCCCCCAGAAAATTTTGAAATCTATAGAAGCTCGGAAATGCCATTTTCAACGTTCTAATGTCTATTTCAGAGGTAAATTGTGATGTATTAACAGCAGCATAATTGTACTGATTACATTGATTCAGATTGACTTACAGCTGAAGGTGGCATTAATTTTCATGAAAAGTAGTCAAGGAAGGAATGCTGATCTACAAACATTGGCTTATCCTACTTTACAGAGTATAGCATGAAAATGAAAGAAATACTTTCATCACATTTGTATGAGATGGAAATGTTCCAGTGAAAAATCATTTATGGTGTTTCAAAATTCACGCTTCTTTTGTCTTAATTTCATGCTACAAGTCAATTGCATGCAAAAAGCTTAATGGCCCACTACCAAACAAGTTCTAAATCTGACTCCTCATCACTGTCAAAATCTTCAAATTCAGAGTCAATGTCCAAGTCATTTAGATTTCGAGACTCATGCTAGTTCAATTCAAGACTTAATTTTGCCTTTATAATGCAGAGCAGTATGAAACACTTCTACAATGCAGTTGGGCACCATGCGTAGAAAGGAATCTAAACATCCACCGTTCTTTTGTTGACTTATTTAAATACAGACAGCAAAATTTGCATTTTCCAACGACTTTCATTTCAATAGACACGACTCCAGATCTCCTGTATCTATAAAATCAGTCGACCGTAATTTATTTAAGCTTAAATATCTATAAGTACAATAAACAAGTTGAACATAGTAATCATATGGTCGAATGAACACTAACAAAGTCTAACAACTCGTAAAGTGATTGCTAAATGTTTATTGGCTGAATTTGTTCACCTACCTGAGGATCGTGACCTTTTGAACCCAAATGCAAAAAGTGTGTTCCGTTTGATGTTTTCGTTTTTTCTGCCATGCTGTCAGCTTGAAGCGACCGGAAGTGGAAAAAATACGCGACCGACGTCATCACACGCCCAAACGAGGTTGGCCCGGCCACTTAGCGACAAAACACAAATGCGTACGACACAGGATATAGCCGACGATTTGAGTTATTTTGGAACAACACTTACATCCTTTTGCGTATGTATTATTGTTGCAAATTTGAGTGTGAAGTTACTATGCTGTCTTAAAAATTTGCGGATAAGAAGCAACGCTGAGATTGTTTGTCACGAGTAGACTGTTACGACCAGAGTAGCCGGCGACATACAATCAAGTAGCCGGTGGAACTCCGGCGGTCGCCGGCTTGTTTTGAAACCACTGTTCTCTTTTCAAGATCATCAAATGACTAGCAGTATTCACTTGACTCTGAAGATGACTTCTGCTCAGGTTGTCAAGACATCAGCCTCCAACAACAGTATTTTTCACAACTACCCTCACCCAGACTATCACACAAGACAAACTACTGATACTCCAGGATTCAAACCATTTACAAAATTTGTAAGGTCTGATTGAAGAGTTGTGGGATAAACGAATTTTATGACAAGCATTTAGTAACTAAAGATTACTTTTTTGGTGGATGTCATGCAATGATTACCGGTATCATTGATAGCTTGTACTTACCTCAGAGACTAGAAACATCATTAAGAATTTTTGACTAAGGACTCCTAATGACTTGTCTTTTCTGCAGTATTCACTATCTGCTAAAAAGAAAGGAACAGTTTATAATACACTTAAGGAAAACTTATACATGAAGCTTGATCGCTGGTAGCAAGTCTGACTGCGGTTCAGGGTTTAGTGAGGTTGGCGATAAAAATTCACGAGAGAATACAAAGACTACAAGAGCAAAGCATTTGTGCCAATTGTAGCTTTGTGGACTCTTGCTGTAGTGACAAAACTATTTTTTTTTGCCAAGTGTAATCATAAGAAAAAGATTACCTTGGTTCCTCCTTATCACATTTACATGTACATGTAGACTTTACAAAGATAGATTTAATTTAGTATTGCACTGTAAGATCTCAGAAACTGGGTCAGCCCAGTTGACTGGACTCACATGAATAAGTTCCTAAGTGATGCACATTATCCAGAGTGCAATGAAACTTGTGTCCCATAGCCTGGGTTTAGTGGATTTTGTAGTCATACTAGTGGGCTCTATCCTTCACTTGCCTGATGGCCAAGTGAAGTTTTTCAGAAAGGAAATTTTACTTGTATAAGTACTATCAGTAAGATTTAGGAATTTTGAGGGACTAGTGAGAATGACTTTAGGGCTAGTACCTGAAAAACTGGTTTTCTTTGTGCCTTGCAAGAGCTGAATTTTGAAAAGCCTTGTACCTCTACATACCTTTAAATTTGAGCTTTTTATTAGCATTATCCTCTGCTGAATTGTCTTGCATCGTTGGTGGTGGTGGCATGAGGCTGTTGTCCAGTTTGGGCATTTTAGGTGTTAATGCTTGGACAAGGGACATGATATTAGAATCCTTCGGGAGTATTAATGGCAACTGGGTTGGCATAACTGGTGCCTTGGCCTAAGACAGAAAAATTATATCACAGACTCTTAATTAATGAATTCTTCACATAACAATATACCTTGAAAAGGAGTGAAAAAAAATCTACATGTATTACAATAATTGCCATCTCTTGATGTCTCTATATTATTTGTAGGCCCAAAAACAAAAAGCACACTTGCACATAAGCTCACTTGCTTACTGACATGTATTTTACTTGTCATACAAATAATTTGATGAAAATTTTTTTAAACAAAATTTATTTGTATCTTGTATATCTATTAATACACAACAGAACATCTCAAAACAAGGGTTCTGGGGGTGAAAGAATTACCTTCTCCTTTTTCATTTCTTTGGTTTTGGGATTTTCCTTTCCTGAAGGTGAGGGCTTTAATTTTAGTCCTTTTGAAACAGCATAGTTCTGTTTAACAGAAATTAAAGAATAACTTAAAACTACATGCATGTAAATACAAGCTTGAAATATTAATTTCTTAGACACATGATCATATATATGCGTATTCTTTCAAACTTAGTGCTTTAATATGTAATGGTAATGGGACTTAACGGAGTCCAATTCGGTCTGCAATCGCAAGAGTGATAACAAAATCAGTGGGAGTTCAATTTGTTTATCATGAGTATGATTACACATCCAATTAGATGACACAAATTCTAACTATCAATTAATCATAAAAATTACAATTTCCGAGAAAAGAAGAAAAGCAAAGTTGAAAGAAAGGGAAACTTGGCATTTAAATACTGACAAAGGAGATGTAAACAACCACCGCACCTCCTTCCGGCAATTAGGCGCCAAAAAGACAAAAGAAAGCATGTGCAAGCACCTAACTACAACTTTGAATGTGATTGGCTTATTGAACTGTGTGATAAAAAACTGTCCAATAATTTACTGTCTGACAACAACTTGGCAAGTGAACTAGTGGAAGATATGAGTTTTTTAATCCAATCACAATCAAGGAATTGTAATTTTTATGATTAGTACAGTTAACACCTCAGATTGTTTACCTTATGTTACAAACTCAACACATGGCAAGCAGTGTAAATGCAGTTGCATCTCATTTGGCAAATAGTTTCAGGGTTCATACAAAAGCACCCTCCTCCAGAAACAAATTTTCAGGACTTTTCCAGATTGATTTTTTTAGGACTCTGAAATTTGCATTAACCCATTCACTCCCAAGATCTCAATGTGTATTATCCTTACTGTCCGTCATACGTTTCATTTTATTTCGCGAGTTTAACAGATTTATAGAATTTTCTAGAGCTAGTTGTCTTTTTCCAGTCCTAGAAAATGCCGGAATGAAATTCCAGTACTTTCCAGGAACCATTATGGTTCCATTATAATGGTAAACTTTACTGTATTATTGTAAACTATGTTATATTCAGTTGTATCTCTTCTGTAAACAGTGTAAAATAATAAAACTTGACTTGAACTTGATACAAACCCTGAATTTACATTGAGAGAAGCCTCTGTTAACGAAAAATTTATAACAATTTTTTTTACATTGTTTTACCTTTAGTTTGATGAGAGTCGAGGGAAGTCTTGATTTACCATGCCAGATGTACCTGTTCTTTGCATATCTGCTGATTACTTCCACACTTTCTAAAACATTGACAATGTCATATATACGTCTTCTTTCCACACCTGCAAGACAAAAAGATTGTTTAAATGTAGTTAAAAAACCTAATCTATCCACTGTTAAATCTGTTTACTGGTATGATTACATGTACTGTATGGTATTTGAACATTTTGCTGAATGATAGAAAATCTGATTTAACGCACCAATACTGGAAAACATCGGAGTTATATCGGAGGGGTGTATGGAAATTGGAATAACAAATAGTGGCAAATAATCATTGAAAAGTCAGAGTTGGCCTAAATTCCTGTACAGTCATCCTACATACATGTTCTGACCAGTTTGCAGCTTGTACAACATGTGGAGCCAGTTTCAGCACAGAGTTTTAATTGCAGATGCTAGGTAGCATTGACTGGCAAGCAAGCAGGCTTAGTAATTTCCTAGCTTTAGCTACCAGGGTTGGCTAATTCTGCTTTATTTCATTAAATGAAGAAAATGTTTTCTTACTTAGGTCTTTTGCCACATCATCTAGCCCAATCTCAATAAACTGATTCATCTTTGGGTACTCTGGATATTTTGACAAAAACCTGTTACAAAGAGAACAGAGAAATGTTATTTGAACTATCAAGTGCACCTAAAAATCGAAGCATATACATGTGCTACAAATGTTACATAACCGGAAATCTACATGCACCTGTATTACACGAATGGAGAAAAGCACGACCATTAAGGCTGAGATCCCGAAAAAGATCAAAGTGCTCTTTTCCACGTTTAGATCTGAACAGACGAAAACGTGACTGCAATGAACATTTCTGTAACGCCACCTCGTGGTTAATATGCCTGTGAAAAATCATTTGCTCTTCACTTGATTGCTGAGGAAGGTTTAGAAAAATTTGATGTAGTGTCTCCAGATCAAAGGAAAATCATCCGCACGTAATATTACTTCAATCGAACAAACGTAAAGCAGCTTTTTGGCGCGTTAACAATTTGTTCCCACTTCTCATTACAAATTCAAACATTGCCACGTCTAGCCAAATTTGGCGCTAAACGGCTAATCAGGTTACAACGCTTGTTTTACTTACTTCTGACACAGAAGGCCAAGCGACTTGTCTTTCCGGCTAATAGTGATCTTGTTTCCCCCATAATCGACTTGACTTGAATCTTCATTTACGGTTTTGTCGCTCCCGAGTGCTTCAGATTGTCTTGAATTTGAAATGAGCGCGTTAGCTGCCGTATGGAGGGACTCGAAGGTGTTAAAACTTTGACCAGGAAAAAGTTCTCTTTTCTTGATTTCCCTATCGCGAATTGCCGGACTAGCAGCACTAACAAGCATTTTAAGATTAGCTGTAGGAGTCAGTGGATCGTCACTGCTTTGATTTGTCGAGCTCTTTGCTGTAGCGACGACCTTTGGAGGAGTTGCAGGAGGTCCTTGATTCCAAATACTATTCAGCTGAGTTTCGCAATCCTCCACAATAGGCGCTGCCATTAGTTGTTTCTCCTGTACTGGGGACCCATCAGCGACCACATTAGTCCCTTCACAGTTTGTAGCTATACAAGAAAGCTCCGCCAACGAAGGATATCGACGTAACGAAAGGGATTGCGATGAACTATTGCACTCGCTTTCGGTTGCGTTGGCAATGTGATCTGTATCTGTTGTGTGGTCGTTATCCCAGCTTCAGGAATTAATAGTGCTGGGTTTGATTCCATAACGGCCCTAAAACAATTTCAAACGAAGTTAGTTTAGTTAGGTCAGCAGAAAGAACAAACGGATGAAATGTATTCTGAATTTACAACAATATTCATGAGTCGTTACAAATATGCCGGCGTCCAGCGTCTTGATAGTAACGGAAAGTTGTCTATGATCTCAAACTGAACGGATCTTCAGAATGTTATAAAATAACTAATCAAAATCAAAGTGTTGTAGTCATAGAATGAGAGATAAATCTTGCAAAATACCCAGTCTGTAACGGAGAATTTGTAGCAATTTGTAAGGCTACAGAGTGAAGAGGCGGGAAGAGCTGATCTCAGCGTTTGTGATCGCGTTACTACATTGGGTAACTTACCACTGTTCCAAAATATCTGTCAAGTTTTCTTTGAAAATAACGCCGTGCAGCTTTGCCGATAATTCATAGGGGTGTAAAATCACTCTGAGGGCAGCAAGAAGCTAAAGTAACTGAAATATCACCTCGCCTTTCTTTCCCAGTACAATGAATCCGCGTTATAAGCGGTTGTGATTTTTTGGCGCGTTCAATTTTACGCGGGGATTCGGCTCGTCACCCAACCTCCGCTGTCATCCAATCAAACTGTCCAATTCTTATCATGTGACTTAAACCTGTATGGTCTGGCCAGGCAGCTTAGCTAGATTTAGTGTCCTAGCAAATTTAAATAAGCCCTGGTTACCAAGCAAGCACGCTTCGCGGGCTCCGACAAAATGGCGGCTGCAAGAGGTATCGCATGTAAAAACCCTAACGTTTTGTGCAGTTGGCATGTTAAAACAATGTGACTTACTGGCTTTATTTTATCTTTAGGAATTTGGAGACCGTACAAGGAGCTTCAAGCTAGCGTGGAACGAGCTTTATATAAGAAAAGTCCAGAAATATACCATGAACTTGAAGTTGCATTGAAGAAATTCAAACCGGATTTCATTTCTCTGCTGAAAAATCCGGTAAGTGGAGATGGCGTTTTCAAATAGTATGATATAAAGAGTGATTTTTTTTAAAAACCCATGTATCTATAGGAACTAAAACTCCTTTAATGTCCTATTAACATCAAAATAACTGATTAAGGAAATGCAAATCATGCCCGATGAACACCCTCGGTTTTAGTCTGCGGCCGGAAGCAGGGTGTACATCTTTATGCAGCTTAATTGAGATTATTAGCTGAAGTAACCAACTTTAATATTAAGGTAGGTTTAGGTAAAGCGATCAGCCTGTTTGCAGTTATAGTTTAAGATCATTATAGTGTGACTACTCCAACCAAGGCCACCTGACAAAATTTTCTACAAATTTAACAAAAAAAAATCGTGAAACTTTGCAATAGTTTTCCAACAAATTATCCTTGTAATCAAGCTTTACATCACAAAGGCAACAGATTTTTGGTCGGGTGGCCTTGGTTGGAGTAGTCGCACAGTAAGATAAGTTCTAATTTTAGAAAAAATAAAAATAAAACCTTTTTCAGAGGTTCTGTCAATTGATACAAATAGACGTTTGGGAGAAAGGGAAATTCTGTTGAAACTTAAAGATGATTTCCAGTCTGTTCTGCGCACTCGCGAGAGTTTGTTTATGAATTTTGTTTTGTTTCATGTAAACGTCACAAAATGGAGCATTTCGCATCT